>CAUYPO010030202.1:0-32345 GCA_963574435.1 Cheirogaleus major | reverse complement strand
AAACCAGCCTGAGCAAGAGCGAGAAGCCGTCTCTACTATAAATAGAAAGAAATGAATTGGCTAACTAAAAATATATAGAAAAAATTAGCCGGGCATGGTGGCGCATGCCTGTAGTTCCAGCTACTCAGGAGGCTGAGGCAGGAGGATCGCTTGAGCCCAGGAGTTTGAGGTTGCTGTGAGCTAGGCTGATGCCACAGCACTCTAGCCCAGGCAACAGAGTGAGACTCTGTCTCAAAAAAAAAAAAAAAGCCAAAATAAGTAGATTCATTTTTCCCCAGGATTTAAAAAACATTTACTATTATTATTTCAGTCAGGGTCTCACTCTGTCGCCCAGGCTAGAGTACAGTGGCACCATCATAGCTCACTGCAACTGCAGGCACCTGGGCTCAAGCGATCCTCCTGCACCAGTTTCCTGAGTAGCTGGGACAGCAGACACAAGCCATCATGCCCAGCTAATTTTTTTTATTTTTTGTAGACACTGGGTCTTGCTATGTTGCCCAGGCTGGTCTAGAACTCCTGGCCTCATGAGATCCACCTGCCTCAGCCTCTCAAAGTGCTGGGATTACAGGCATGAGCCACCGTGCCCAGCCTGGCCAGGATTTTTAACACTTGTAATTTTTAGCAAGTTAATTTTTTTAAACTTTTTTCTTTGGGAATAATTATAAATTCACAGGAAAGTGCAAAGAAATGAACAGGGCGAGGGTAGGGTCCCTGGCAACCCTCACCCAGCCTCCCTCCCCAGTGTAACATTTTGCTTGTTAATATTAACTATACTACAAAGTCAAAACCAGGAAATTGGCATTGTCCCAATCCGCAGAGCTTATTCAGTTTTTACCAATTACTGATGTATGTATGGGTGCTCGTTTGTTCTGTTTTTCTCTGCATTTCCAAAAGCTTCTATCAATTATATTTAGCCTCACTGGTCATTTGTGTTTAGGTCTATGACCATTCATTCAACCGTTTATTAACCATCTCCTACGTGCCTGGCACTGGGGACACAGCATGGAACAAGACCAAGATCCCTGCCGCTCGGAGCTGATGTGCTAACTGGGGAGACAGAGGATAAATACTTAAACACATAAATAATCCAGAAAGTAGGGTCAGGAGTTTGAGGCTGGGGTGAGCTAGCTATGATCATGCTCCTTTACTCCACCCTGGGCAACAGAGCAAGACCCCATTTCTAGAAAAAAAAGAAAACAAAAAGAAAGTATCTGAGTATAATGAGGCCTGTGCACTCAAATGAAAACAGGATGATGGAATGTGATCTGAAGTGGTTGGCTGGAAAGTTACTGAAAGCTGGGAACAAATTGACAGTGCAAAGGCCCTGAGGCAGAAACCTGCCTGTGTGTTTAAGGGACATTGAGGGGAGTCTCTCTGAACCTATTTCATTCATTCATTCATTCAAATACTTAATGAGCACTGAGTAGTAGGTTCTGGTGATAAATAAGTCAGATAAAATCCCTGCTGCTCACATGGGACGCACAGACTATTGGGTTAAGAAGACAAACAGATACAGAATCACTAGAAACATATTTGCTTCATTATAAAATAAAGTACAACCCTGTTATGTGCCAACACTGTTCTAAGCACTTTCCATGTGTTCCTCATTTAATTTTTGTGACAACCTGATGAGCTCGGTATAATGAGTATGTCAATTTTACAGATGAGGAAACTGAGGCACGGGGCGGCCAGCAGCCTGCGGAGGTCCCACAGCCAGTGCCAGACAGCCTTTCTTTCCTTCTCCAACCCAGCCCTTCTCCTTGGTCACCCAGCCTCCTCTGTCTCCCCAGACCCCTCCACCCTGCCGCCCCCACAGAGTCCTGGCGCCTGGGGGGCCACAGCCCTGCCAGCACTGCAGCCACCTCTGCAGCTGCTGCTGCTGCTGCTACCAGTGGCTCTGGTGCTGCCAGCCACCGTCTGCTGCCTGCGCTGGCGAAGGACAAGGCGAAGGACAAGGCGGAGGACGCCCTGCCCTGGGGAGCAGGTGAGCCAGCAGGATGGGAGGAGGGTGGAGAGGGACAGAGGGTAGCTGGAGGCCCTGCCCCCCTGTGACCGACCCTGTGGGGCCCACAGGCGCCCCCCACCTCCAGCCCCCAGGACGTGCTACTTGTGGACCCCTGACCTGCCTGGGGCGTCATCTCGGTGAGTCCCTCACCGGCCGTGGGGCCTGCACTGTGGGGAGGGTTCTAGGAGCTAGGGGAAGGCTGGGAGCAGAGCCGGGCGGCCCAGCTGCAGAAGGAGTCCCCAGGCCACGGAGAGCAGCTGCAGGAAGAGAGTGGAGAGTGAGGTGGAGGCTGGGAGGGCCCGGGGTGAGAGGACCATGGGGTGGGTGGAGTGGATGGGGCAGTGGGCTGGGGCCCAACAGGCACAGGGCCGGATTGGACAGTGGGGAACCTGGGGACAGAGTGAGATTAGGGAAGGACACTGAGCTCAGTGGGGACCGGAGGGAGTGAGGGCCCTGGGGAGATATATGGATGCAGGAGCTTGCAAGCCAGGGTGGAGGGGTCTTGGGGCAGGAATGGAACAGCATGCCAGGAAGAGGGAACTGCCTTGGTGAAGTCATCAGGTGTGAGAAAGCCCAGGGTGTTCCAGTCACTTTGGCCAGTGCAGGGCATCAGGGAGCCATGGGAGGGAGGAAAGAATCTGGGAACAAGTATGGAGCAGGAGGGAGGAAGGACGGGAGGCCCCAAGGACAAGAAACATTTTACAGTAATTGCTCCAACATATAGCGCCGTGGTGGCACAGGCTTTGTGCTGCGGCTTTCCATAAATTAACTCACTCCATCAAGAAGCTCGTGCCGTTATTATCCTTGTTTCACAGAGGCTGAAACAAGGAACAAAGAGGTAAATAATTTGCCAAATGTTGCCCAGCTCTTGAATGAAAACCAAGATTTGACTCTAGGCTGTCTTGTTCTAGCATCTGTGCCCTTCTCTCTTCTGCCTCAGTTTCCTTATATGTACGAAAGGCTTTAATAATGGCCACCATAGGGTTGTCATGAGGTTAACAAAGTGACCCATGCTAAGCCTTTAAAGCAATGCTGCCCAGTGGAAACAGAATGCAAGCCACACATGGGATTTTAAATTTCCTAGTAGCCACATTTAAAAAAAAAAAAGAAAGATCAACTATGGTGGCTCACGCTCATAATCCCAGCACTTTGAGAGGCTGAGGCAGGAGCCCAGGAGTTCAAGACCAGCCTGGGCAACATAATGAGACCCCATCTCTACAAAAAAATATAAATAAGTTAGTTGGGCATGGTGGTGCACCTATAGTCTCAGCTACTTGGGAGGCTGAGGCAGGAGGATCATTTGAGCCCAGGAATTTGAGGTTACAGTGAGCTATGATTGCACCACTGCACTCCAGCCTGATGCAGGTAACTTTATTTATTTATTTGAAACAGAGTCTCACTCTGTTGCTCAGGCTAGAGTCCTGTGTCTTCAGCCTAGCTCACAGCAACCTCAAACTCCTGGGCTCAAGTGATCCTCCACCTCAGCCTCCTGAGTAGCTGAGACTACAGGTATGCCACCATGCCCGGCTAATTTTTTCTATTTTTAATAGAGACAGGGTCTCACTCTTGCTCAGGCTGGTCTCAAACTCCTGAGCTCAAGCAATCCTCCCGCCTTGGCCTCCCAGAGTACTAGGATTACAGGCATGAGCCACCATGCCCAGCCATGATGAAGGTAACTTGATAAACAATATATTTTGTTTCACTCAGTATATCCACAATAAATGTTGTCATTTAAACACATAATCAATATTTTTAAATGGTTAATGAGATATTTTACAATTTTTATACTAAGTTTTCAGAATACAGTGTGTACTTTACACTGACAGCACATCACAATTCAAACAGTAAATTTTTGTCAGAAACACTTGATCTGTATATAAGTTTCATGAAATTTACAGTTGCAAAACTATATTCAAGTACTCAAGTTGTTTGAAACATGCATAAGTTTTCTAATAACTAGATTGAGGACCAGTTTCTAAATCTTATAATTTTTCATTTCAGGACTTGTTTCTGAGCAGTAATTTTTATTATGATTTTTTTTAAAAGGTACTACATTGAATTTTCCTCCCACCCTAGTCCCTATCCAACCTGTTTTCTCACTCAATAACCACATTATTAGTTTCTTAAATGTAAATTATAGGCCCAGGCGCGGTGGCTCCCACCTATAATCCTAGCACTCTGGGAGGCCGAGGCGGGTGGATAGCTCAAGGTCAGGAGTTCGAGACCAGCCTTAGCAAGAGTGAGACCCCCATCTCTATACATTTAAAAATAAATACATAAATTAGGTAAAATAAAAAACTCAGCTCAGTTGCACTGGACACATTTGAAGTATTTCGTACTTACATGGAGCTGGTGTCTCTCATACTGGAGAACAAAAATAGGGAACATTTCTATCATAGTAGAATTCTCTTGGACAGCGATCTAGCACACAATGAGCGGTAGCTCTGAATGGAGCTGTTTTGGGCATGAGTCTGTGCCCGGCTCTGAGCTAAGTACTTTCCCTCTCTGTCCATCAATCCTTGAACAGTCCCGTGAGACAGATGCATCTATCATCCCATTTTACAGACGAGGACACTGAGGCCCAGAGTGGGGAGTCACCTGCCAGAGGATGCACAGCCAGGACACAGAGGAGGTTGGCTACAGGCTGGTCCCTTCCTCGGCCCCCCTGCTCCTCTTACTCTCTCCCCAGGATGGAGGCAACGCCAGAACCCAGCACTCCCCTCTGCACTCCCAGCCCGTCACTCCCCTCTGTACAAAGCCCTTGTCCCCGTGAAACTGTATATAAATCATCCTTTTCTACCAGCTCTGGCCAGGCCTGTCTGTGGATGGAACAGGGTGTGAATGGGGCAATTTTGATTTGAATCTTGGTGTTTCAGTTAAGGAAATAGTTCATTCAATACTGTCTTCTGGCTGTGCGTGGTGGCTCATGCCTTGTAATCCCACCACTTTGGGAGGCGGAGGTGGAAGGATCGCTTGAGCTCAGCAGTTAGAGACCTATGCAACATAGAGAGACTCCAACGTTACAAAAAGAAAAAATTGTTTTTAATTAGCCAGGTGTGGCGAAGCGCACCTGTAGTCCCGGCTACTCAGGAGGCTGAGGCAGGAGGATCGCTTGAGCCCAGGAGTTAGAGGTTGCAGTGAGCCATAACCCAGCCACTGCACGCTAGTGAAGAGTAAGACGCTGTTTCAAAAAAAAACATACTATCTTCTGAGGCCTCCTAGGGCCCGGGGCTAGTGCTGGGCAATGCTAGAACCCAGATCTGAGTCAGCACCAGCCCAGTCCTCCCAGGTCTCCTAGGCTATGAGGGAGAAGACAAGGGACCCAGTGAGCCTCAGTACCGGATACCACGCGCTCCCCTGGAGGTAGCGCACAGGCGGTATGGGGGCCAGGAGGTATCTGACCCAGGCTAGGATACCCGAAAGGCTCTCTGGAGAAAAGGACTCTTGAGCCAAAGGGAACCGGGATTGTGACAAGCCAGATTTTGGAAGGGGCAGGGAGGCCATGCCATGCACAAGGGACACAGTCTAAGCAAAGTCCGAGAGTCCAGAAAATGAGAAGTTCCTCTGGGGAACACAGCAGATGGATGTGCAACCCAGGCACCTGCAGTCATTCCTTCACCCACTCTTAGATCTCACAGGGAAAATTACCTCCACTTATTTTACAGATGGGGACACTGACGCCCAGATAAGGCCAGGGGTTTGCCGGGGTCACGGTGAGGTCGACCGCACCGGGGAATCCGAACTTCTAAGCCTAAAATTGAGCACTAAAAGGCGGGGCTCGTTGCCCCCTGCGGGCCACCACCTGCCCTGCAGCCTTCAGTCGCTTCAGGGGGTAATGGCGCCTCCCCTCACAAACATGGCGGGAAAAAAAAATCTCGTGAAGGAGATTACCAGCCCCTCAAAAATATGGCCGCCCATGCGGGACAGCCCCGCCCCAGCAGCGCCACCTCCACGCCCCACGTGATCTCTCGCCCCTCACAGCCATGGCCGCCAGGGCCTATCGGAATGGTGTCCGGATTGGACAGTCAGATGTCCCGCCTTCCAGTGGGGCATCTCTGCGCACGCGCACAACATTTCAGCCAATGAAGAGAAAGCCGCCCGAGCAGCCCGTCTCGCGTCACTTCTGCCACCCCTGTTTCAGGGGATAAGAAACCCTGCGCCAAGACCTCCTTCTTTCCCAGGCGGCTGCCGAAGATGGCGGAGGGGCAGGTGTGGGCTCCGCGCGGGCCGGGGCGGCACGGGGCCGGGTGGGATCCAAGCCAGAACCGGGTTGGGTACTCTTATCTTCTTCAACATATGTTGTCAAACTTAGGATCGATAATTGAGCAAAACTGAGATATTTTGGGAATCTGTAGGAAATGTTTAGGTTGTTTTTAGGCAGGCCTAAGGTTGACTAAAACGCGGCATTTTGTTCTCGAGGCAAGGGGTGATTGTAGGAGCCTCCAGCACAGGAAGGGGTGTTAGCACAACTAGACCTCGCTTACCTTGATCTCTGGTAGTGGGTACGGGCGCTGGGGTCCGGTCTTGGCCGAATTGGACCATTGTGTGTCCCCAGCGATGGCGAACTCGTGGAAGTCTGGGCGGCTTCGGGGCAATGAGAAACTGAGGATTAGCCAAATGGAAGGTACTTCCATCCTGTCCAATGCGCGGGCTGCTTCAACCTCACGTGGGACTGTTAATCAGGGTTCTCCGCACCTCTGGTTATTTTAATATGAAATCCCTTTCCGCGGGGGGTCGAGAGAGTGCTAAACTACGGGCATTCAGGAATGAATTGCCCTTTTCTCATTGTTTCGGGGTTGGTGATTGCCTTGGAAGGGTGTTACTGCTGCAGCAGGGCTGTGATAAATGGTTCCACAATTATGGGACGTCCTTTAGCCATACGACCACCTGGGGCCCCGTAGGGAACACAGCAAAAGCTGTGACTTCCTGGCTCCTGGGGTAACTGCTTATATATGAAGGATAGGTTTGCTCTGGAAAGGGTTTCCTTGTGAATTCCTTTTGTGTACTTGAGGTGGGAAATGAAGTTCCAAGCCGGGCAGACCTAAGCAAATGGTAGAGTTCACTGAGCATGTGTCCCTGTACCTAGCACAGTCTGGATTGCATTGTTTGTGTAGTTCAGCTAACTTCGCACTCCTGAGGCAGACCTTGTTGTCTTCATCTAACAAGAAATTGAAACGTGGAAACTTGGAGATTTTTTTTTTCTTTTTTTGAGACAGTCTCACTCTAGCCTGGGCTAGAGTGCCGTAGCATCAGCCTAGCTCACAGCAACCTCAAACTCCTGGGCTTAAGCGATCCTCCTGCCTCGGCCTCCCGAGTAGCTGGGACTATAGGCACGTGCCACTATGCCTGGCTAATTTATTTCTATTTTTAGTAGATATGGGGTCTTCCTCTTGCTCAGGCTGGTCTTGAACTCCTGAGCTTAAACAATCCTCCCACCTTGGCCTCCCAGAGTGCTAGGATTGTGAGCCACTGTGGCCAGCTGAAACATGGAGATTTTTGGCAAAGGTCACATTGTCGCAAAGTCAGGCTTTGGATTTAGTATTCTTCTGAATTCCTTTCCAGCACTTACAAAGTATGTACAATAGTTTTTTGTGTTTTTGTTTTGTTTTTTTGAGACAGGAGTCTTTTGCCTGGGCTAGAGTGCGTCAGCCTAGCTCACAGCAACCTCAAACTCCTGGGCTCAAGTGATCCTCCTGCCTCAGCCTCCTAGGTAGCTGAGACTACAGGCATGCGCCACCGTGCCTGGCTAATTTTTTTCTATTAGTTGTTTGGCTAATCTTTATAGTAGAGACAGGGTCTTGCTTTTGCTCAGGCTGGTCTCGAACTCCAGAGCTCAAGCAATCTTCCCGCCTCGGCCTCCCAGAGTGCTAGGATTACAGGCATGAGCCACCACACCCAGCCTACAATAGTTAATTAAATGCATTATACTTTGTGACAGCAGGGACTAAAGGAGGGAGTTGAGGATTGGTGCCCGAGCATTTTACCTGGGGAGGTGGAGTTAGTAGCTGAGTCAGCATGGGTTTTTGACTTTTGCCTGACCTCATACCACCTGAAACTTGGTTTTCTTTTTTTTTTTTTCTTTTTTAACTCCACTGACAGATTTCGTGGTGAAACTTGGTTTTCTTAGCTGTGAAATTAGCAGAAGAGAATTTGGTTCTGTTAGGAACCTACAATTTGTATCACAGATTACAGGGTTCTTGTAGCTGGGTGATGTGTGGACAGCATTGCTGGTCTTGGTTCAAACCTAGCTTGTACTTCATTAAATGCAAAATATAATCGCATAAAAATTCATGCCCTTCAAGGACCTGAGACAAGAGGGGAGTTCTGGCATCTTATCCCATTCACTCACCTTTTGCTTTCTTGGCCTTGGTTTCCTTTCTGTAAAGTGGGCTAATGGTTCCCAGGTCTGATAGCTGGGCAGGAAGAACCCTGAGGCTAACTTGGAAGAGGAACAAGTAGAAAGCAATGATGGCTTGTTATGAGAAGAGTCAACGAAAGGCAGTCAGTGTCCTCAAACCCTCTCACCTTGTCTCTCCAGGTCCTGGTGCTTGATGGCCGAGGCCATCTCCTGGGCCGCTTGGCGGCCATCGTGGCCAAACAGGTACTGCTGGGTAAGTCTCTGCCCACAGTTCCCGTTGTTAGCTCCACCTGGGAGGTCAGTGATGAGCAACAATCACCATCTTTCGTTTGAGTCTCACGACCATGAGATCAACCCCATGCACCGCTCTGAGACCTACCAGCCTCTCCCTTTCCCACGTTGGAGACTCCTGGCTGAACTGACTTTCTGTTAGGCTGGCTCTTAATTTCAACACAATCCAGCTCTGCCGGGTACTGCTCTGGGCCCTGGATCGAGAGGCTCTTCTCAGGGCTTTAGCTCTCTTCTACATTGTGGTTAGTTGTGTCCCAGGGAGGGATGCGGCCCTCCGTGTCCAGACAGTGACTGGACAGGTGAGTTGTGCCAGGTGAAGGTAGGATGTTCAGGTGGCACTGTCTCTATACACTTGCCCTCTTTGAATGCCTCGTTTTCCCTCTAGGCCGGAAAGTGGTGGTTGTGCGCTGTGAGGGCATCAATATTTCTGGCAATTTCTACAGAAACAAGCGTAAGTTGGGGCCTAGGAGGAAGTCTCCGTGTGGGGTACTGAGGCTGGTGGGGCCCCAAAAGCAATTGTGGCAGTGGTGGGAGGGGCCAGTTTTGAGTTCCTGAAAAGGCCCTGGAGCCTTGTGGCAGGGCGAGGGGGGTTGGGATTCTGGGTACCCGTGGGTCTGGCAGAACAGGCAGGTCTCACGCGCTCCTGCTCTCTCCTCAGTAAAGTACCTGGCCTTCCTCCGCAAACGGATGAACACCAACCCTTCCCGTGGGCCCTACCATTTCCGGGCCCCCAGCCGCATTTTCTGGCGGACTGTGCGAGGTGAGCTGGGCCTGAGGGCTGTAGGTGGTGGTGACAGGCGAGTGGCCAGTGATGAGGACTTCTCCCACTCATGTTCGAGTTTCCCTACCATGAGACAACTCTACATGCACTACCATCTGAGGCCACCGCCTGCCTGCCCTGGTGGGGGAGGGTAGGCGTCCCCTTGAGCCCCACTGAGCAGGCCTGCCATCTCCTTCCCTACAGGCATGCTGCCCCACAAGACTAAGCGAGGCCAGGCTGCCCTGGACCGCCTCAAGGTGTTTGATGGGATCCCACCACCCTATGACAAGGTGAGCTGCACCGAGCCCCCAGCGCAGCATCCACGCAGCTGGCGTCAGTGATGTTCTACAATTTACCTACATTGTTTGATCCTCATGAAAACAGCACTGGCTGAGACGTCTGCCCAGCTAGGCTCCTTCCCTGTCTGTCCTTCACTCCTGGTTTCTGAGCCCCTCCCTTTCTCTAACAGAAAAAGCGGATGGTGGTTCCTGCTGCCCTCAAGGTTGTGCGTCTGAAGCCTACAAGAAAGGTGAGTGCCAAGTTACACTGAGTGGTCTAGCTTAGAGACTTCAGGCCTGCTGGGGGGTGAACCTGAGGTCCCTGGTCCTGGCAGATGATGTCTTTCTCACGATGGTCTGCGGATGCCCTTGTGGGCAGTGCCGATATCACCAATGGTTCAGCTGATGCCAGAACGGGTGGGAGAATGTGTGCTTTCCTCACTGGGGCTTGACGAGGACAATTGGATTGTGACATTCCTTCCCAGAGTCCTCTAGGATCAGTGACAGCCTCCCCACTTAACTCCTGTGGCCTAGTCCAGGCTTCTGGGACAGAGGCCACATGTCCTTACAAGTTCATCTCCCCCTAAAGTTTGCCTACCTGGGGCGTCTGGCTCACGAGGTTGGCTGGAAATACCAGGCAGTGACAGCCACCCTGGAGGAGAAGAGGAAGGAGAAGGCCAAGATCCACTACCGGAAGAAAAAGCAGCTCATGGTGAGGGCAGGGGCTGGCACCCCGAGACGGGCTGCTTCCAGAGGCCCTGCAGGATGGGAGGAGATGAGGGTGGTCCCGGGCAGCTGCTACTAACCACCACCTGTCCTTGTCCCCACAGAGGCTACGGAAACAGGCTGAAAAGAACGTGTAGAAGAAAATTGACAAATACACAGAGGTCCTCAAGGCCGGGAGCGGTGGCTCACGCCTGTAATCCTAGCACTCTGGGAGGCCCAGGCGGGCGGATCGCTCAAGGTCAGGAGTTCGAAACCAGCCTGATCAAAAGCGAGACCCCGTCTCTACTAAAAATAGAAAGCAATTAATTGGCTAACTAAAAATATATAGAAAAAATTAGCCGGACATGGTGGCACATGTCTGTAGTCCCAGCTACTCGGGAGGCTGAGGCAGAAGGATTGCTTGAGCCCAGGAGTTTGAGGTTGCTGTGAGCTAGGCTGATGCCACGGCACTCACTCTAGCCTGGGCAACAGAGTGAGACTCTGTCTCAAAAAAAAAAAACAAATAGTTTTTTCATGGTATACCCAAGCACATGTGATCAGTCAGCGAATATTTGTGGGCACTTAATATGAATAAGAAATGCACCTTGATCGATGTTGTTCTGGGCAGTGTACCTGCCGAAGAACCTACAGGTGAGGGGTGGAGCACAGCTGATAACCCAAGTGCACTTTAAAATTAGGATTATAACAGGAAAACAGCCAACTTTATGAAGCTCAAGAACCAGGATAACGTTACAAGAGGCCACTCTTTCTCCTATAAGATGCTTAAAAAAACTAATTTGTATTCTCCCTTTACTCCACTATGTGACTCTGAGCTGTGCAGCCACCTTCCATTGGAAGGGACAGATGATGAAACAAGCCCTGAGGTTTATGTGTAAAATCAAGGAGCAAGGAAATGGCAGAAGACATGGTTGAAAAATCACATCTTCCAATTGTTTAAGACACATACAAAATGGGATTCAGAATGCATGGCACGCTAATATGTCATAAATAAATTTTTACCCAAAAAAAAAAAAAAAAGAAAGGAAGTTACAGCCTGAAGAGATTCTTCATTTTCTCAAATTGAAGGAAGCCCCAAAGGAAAGTATGGGCTGAACAGTGGGAAAAGACAGGTGGTTCGGTCTGGCCGGAGATTAAAACATAAGGGTGGAAGTTGAAATGGTGCCATAAATTCAAGAGCTTGACCTTTATTAGACAGGAACCATTTTTTCATTTGTTTGCTCTTGTGGTTGTTTTTAATTTTGGAAACCACTTTTGAGCAATTAAGTGTCACAATCAGAATGTTAACCTTGTAGTAATATCCAAGAAAGACCATAAAGGAGGGATGGAGGGAGAACAGTTAAAGACAAAGTTGCAGAGAGAAACGTGGAGAGGATGTGCCGGTGGTTAGACAGGGAAGACAAGTTGGGGAGGAGGTCTCACATATAATCCTGGTGGCTCAGAAAGAAATAGAGCACGCAGGAAGGTTAGGCTGGGGAGGGAAGGCGAGTTATTTGGAGTCACTATGATGGAGAGGCTGGTGGCCACGTAACAAAGAGCTAGAGTGAGAGGCCAAAGCTCCAGGGAGAAAGCAGCTTGGGAAACACTTCTTAGGGAACAGGTGACAGGATGAGATATGATGACACTTCCAGCAAAAAAAAGTGTAAAGCAAAAACGGAAAAAAAAAGTCCTCTGTGGACACGTACTATACGAGCCAATGGCTTTCAAACAGTTTTTTTTCCAACTGTGGCTGACAATTCAGATACCTGATCACAAGATCCCCTGCTAGACTCCAGCACCCCCACGAATCCTCCAGGATCCTCCCTTCAGTCTGGGGACAGGAGACTGGTGGCACTTCCACTTTCTAATCTGTTGCCTTAAACTGCAGCTTTAGCTTCTCTGGGCTGCCCGACTTTCACTGTCCCCCCACCCAGAGACGGGGCAGGGTCAGCACACCAACCCCCTCCACTCCCGGCCCAGGACCCAGTTCACCCCACAGAACTCTGCTGCTCCAGGAAAGGTGCTCAGATACCCGCCCAGAGTGGGTCATTTCTTGAAGACTGCTATAAAGTCTGCTTAAAACAATTCTAAAGCATCAGCTAAATACATTTTTTATGGACTATTTTAGAAAAGGCTATGTCTGGAAGTTAACATTCAGTTACCTAGGCATGATGAGACGCAATCTCTAAAGCACATTTCTTTGCCAATTGTATTTACAGCACAGACAACTCAGATCCATATTGGCTTTCTCTATAACTACAAAAACGGGGGGAAAAAGAGCCTCCCTTTCTAAATCCGTGACTATATTATTTTTAATTATAAATATCTAATATAATTTTAAAACCAAACTAAACCAAACCAGAGGTTAAATGTTGTTAGGTTTCCTACCATAATGAAATCCATAACTACAAATAAATAAAACTCTAGATAAATACATATATAAATAAATTTACTCATGCATGCCATTTTAAAAAATCTAAAACCTACAATGGAAAATTTTTCAGGTAATCATTAACATAACTTACTTAACATAAGGTAGACTACAAAAGGGAACACAGGTATTTTATGAGGACATAATTATATCTTATAGATATTCAAACAACCATTAAAAGCCAGTTTTGTTTTTCGTTTTCATCATTTCAAACTGTTAAAAAACTGCCCATTCCTCTTCTATAAAACCCAAAGGAAACACATTCAAGGACATTTCTCTCCACTATTTAAACCTCATCACATCCCCTCCTCCCTAACCTTTTTGGGGGTTTACATGAGTGAAAAACAGAGTTTCAAATAGTTTTTTCATGGTATACCCAAGCACAATTTGAGCAAAGCTGATAAATGGAAAGATGAAACCATTTGAGTTTTTCATTGTTTCCACACCCTAATGCATAACAACAAGCAGGGATAACTAAAAGGCAAATGCAGTTATCTGAGTGATCACTAACTAGATAACCTCTAAATAGCATATCCTGACTATGTGGAAATCTTTTTCCTATTTTTCTGTGGGTTTCATTTCCCTGAGTGGAGACTGGCTCCTACAGGGTCATGAGAGCTGATGGCGCTTACCTTTTTGGCTCTTTGGGCTATGTCTGGTGTTCTTGTCAGCAGCTTCTCAATCAGGTACTCTCTGTTCTGCAAAACAAATAATCCCACCAGTTTAACATCAAATAGGATACATAGAGATACATAGTGATTTCAAAATAGCAGATTTACTTGGGTTTTTAAGCATGTTACCTTGGCTTTCTGGAAGAATTTGCATTTTAAAAGTTCTGCTGCTGTGGGCCTGAAAGATCAATAATAAATTAGAGTTGAAACAATGACCACTTAATAAATACACTGCCTTGATGAAACAACTTAACCTCAGAGTATTTCTGGAAGCCCAGTCTTAGGAAAAGCAAAACCAGAAACTACATTAATCATAAGCTGGCACCAAATAAAATAGTGCCAATATTCCAGTTCTTTCCAAACATCTCTACTGCAAAACACATAAACTCCTGTAAGTTAAGTGCTTGGGGTATAATCAATTTTCCATCCTTCACCTTTACACTTGACTAAGTGAATTCAGTGTTTCTAAAAGGTGGCAGACTGACACATCTGTGAGCTAAATTTCTATATTTATTAAGAAACCGTATAAGCTGCAACATGACCTTGTCAAAGAAACTACAATCTACTGTGCTCTTTGATTCCCCAAGAGCAGCAGTTACTACAAGGGGTCCATGCATCTCATGGTCCAAGGTCTGCCTGCCCACTGAAAAAACCTGTCTCAAGTATATGTGGAGCGCTGCTTTTCAAATGAAGGTAAATGTGATCATGATTAATAAAATGCAGATTCATTTAAAATCATTACTAGATGGGTCTGATTATTTCCTCATGGTATCATTTGTTTCTCTGTCCTATATATCCTGCAAACTGAAAGTTAGATCTGAAGGGTTGAATAGGTTTAATTAAGCATTTGAGGCAAGAATACTGCATAGATGGTGGCAGGCATCTCTTAACTACAGCACCTCACAGGCAGGTACTATTGGGTCATTGCACTGTTAGTGACACTAAGTTCAACCACTTGGTCCCCAGGCCCCAAATCTCTCCATCGTAAAGGTCATGTTTTCCCCACTTCAATTAGCAAGTATTCTGTTGGGTAATACTTTGGCATTGTATGAATATCCTGTTTCTGGAAACCTTTGACTGTTAGCATCTTTGCCTTAAATAATCATTTCATAGGAAGAGGCAGGATATTGATTTACTACTTCTATCATTCCTTCTGTGTTTATTAACTGACATTCTTCTAAATAGAATAGTTTCCTTCATCAATAGTTCCTTCTAAAAAAGCAGCTATACAGAAAAAAATCAAATAAATCTAGAGTGTAGGATGGTCTGCAAGACAACTGGTCTGATCTCTTCAAAAAGTGTCAGAGCATTGTGGACGGGAAGGGCATACCTCTAACCCTTGCTAGGGAGAGGCAAAGATATAAAATGTAACCAAAATGTCAAAAAAAAAAAAAAAACATTTATCAGGTTTCGGGCAGGTGGGAAGGGAGAGGAGAGGATGAGTATTTACATACATAGTGAGTGCGAATGTGAATGCGCACAGTCTGGGGGATGGACACGCTTGAAGCTCTGACTCCGGGGGGGAGGGGAGGCAAGGGAAATACAGGTAACCTTAACGTTTGTACTCCCATAATATGCTGAAATTAAAAAAAAATTTTAAAAAGTCAAGTGTCACAGGAGAAATGGGGAGATGTGAGGGACCGATTCTAGATTAAAACATATAATGAAACAAAACCAAATGTTAACACACAGCCCTTAACTGAATCCTGGGCTTGGGGAGGATGGGGCAGGAGCCACAGAAGACATTTGGAAATAATTACAAATATGTGAATATGCTAGATATTAGACAATTTTAGGAAAGTATTATTCATTTTCTTAGATGTGGAAAAGTATTATGGTTATGTAGGAACATGTCCTGATTTGAAGGAAATGCAAGCTGAAGTATTAAGTCTATTACTTTCAAACAGTTCAGCAAATAAAATGTAGATGGATATAGCAATTATAGAAAAATGAATCTAGGTGATGGTATAGAAGTAAACATTGTACTGTTTTTTACCTTTTCTATATGTTTTAAATTTTTCATAAAAAATTAGTGAGGTAGGGAAGCATTACTGAACTCTTACTGAATTATCACTAGGTGTTCTCTCAGGCAATGATTACCAAGGGCATAAATAGTATTTATTGTGTTGGGGGTGGTGGTGCAAGTTTAAAAGGAATCCTCAAGTTTGAAACCACTGAAAACCACTGCTTTGGAAATCAGGAAGCTCTACTAAAATGTTCCCAGGGACCAAACCTAAGTGTAAGAACGAATTAGGAAATGTCACTAAGTACATCTGTATACAAATTCTGTAAGTCTACAGGAGCCATAAACTGTATTTCTATGCAAAGAAATTTTCTGTTTAAACTGCTATTGCTTTTTTCTCAGATTTCAAGTAGAACACTGGTTACACAAGAACCCTTCATCTCCATATCCATTATAAGAAGCAGCTGCTAATTGCTAGTTGCTTTGCATAAATAAAGGTCTAAACAACAGGTGGGGCCAGGAATTTGCACCTTGTTAAACAGGCACTGGTACACTACAGTATAGCTCTTCTACATGATTTAACTTTGGTTGCTATTTTACTGTATACTCTCTCAGATCATTAGCTATGTTTTTGGCCTCCAGGTACTCAAAATTCATCCCTTCATTCTCTCAGTAAATATTTATTGAACATCTACTATTCGTCAGGCATTACACTAGGTGCTAGGCATACTACAGTGAATAGGACAGACAAATAGTCTCTTCAACAATGCACAGTCTAGCAGATACGAGTCAGAGTGTGCTGTTTGACTATAAGGAGAGTGGAACATTCAGGCATCTTTGGATGACTGGGAGGAAGAAGAGCTGCTCAGAGAGCATGCGGTAGAACCATTACACCATGAACTGAGAAACGGACCACGATGTCCTGTTTGGCACCTCGTAACATGAAACAAAATTTTTAAAAACCAAGAAACAACCAAAATAACTTAGATTTCATTTTTAAAAAGTGAAAAGAATCCTAACATGAAGAAAGAACTCAAGGCCACTATTTTGTTTGAAACCCTCATCTAATTTTAGCTCTGGCTAATATAGAGCTAAAGCAGCCTCCCAGCTAGTCTCTCTGCCACTTCCCTCTTCCTCATTCCAACCCATCATCCACCATCTACACTGCTTCCCGAGTTAGCATTAAAAACAACAAACAAACAAAAAACAAAGCTGATCATCTCTCACCCATCCTAATGCATTTCAGTGGCCTAAGAGAGAAGTAAATTTTCTAGATCCTGACTCCTCTATCCTCGTCTCCCCACACCCCACTGTGGGTGACCATATCCTTCAGCTACGGCGATATTCTCACTCGTCTCTTGCTCATTCGTGACAAAGCACACACAGCTTTTCTTGCCTCAAAATTTTTCGTAACCAACTGGCACACCCTCGCTCGTCAGTCAAGAGCCAATTTAAATGTCATCATCTTCTAAGATACCTCTCCCAGCTCCTACAAGTGGAATGCACTGCTCCCTACTCAGTGCTCATGCACCACGCTACCCACATGCCCATCATGTAGTTATCGGTTCCGATGTCTTCCCACCTCCATCCACTAGGTCATACGCCCTTCCAACACAGGGACCACATAGGATTCCTTTGTACATCCTCAATGCCTAGCACAGAACAGAAAGGGCTACAGCTCAAGTCCATACTATCAATATAATCAGCTATGGGGAGGAAAGTGATGCTGCTAGACATGTGGACACAGTACAACAACTCCTGGAGCTAGATTTGGTTAGGACCAAATTCTAAGCACCTGTTCAATGCAGTGGGGAATAGGAGAAAGCTATAATGAAAACAAGACTTGCACTAGCGAAAAAACAGAAAGGGGACGGTGGAGGTGCTAAGGTGGGGAGCCCAAGTGCTACCCGGTTCCCTCTGCACCAGCCCCTTCCTTCTGCAGATGAAGGGTCAAGTGTAGGACGATGTAGAGAGAAGGCTGGGAAATGCCAGACATACCTTGAGATACAAGACTGGGAAAATACTTTCCCTTCCCCAGCAAGGTCATTTCTGTGGTAACCAAACATAGAAAGGAGAAAGGCATGCTGCAGAGAAAACTCCTGTCTCTGCGCTCCACTCTACTCTTAGCTTCATCAGTGAATGCGAAAACACAAGGATGTAAGAAATTAGGACTGGTTTAAAGAACCCACATTTTTTTTTTCTTTTTACATAGGCGTAAATGTTAAGTTGTTCCAACTCTACAGAGAGAATAACAAAAATAGCAGGTCACTGCTTCCTTTTTGTGCTTAAATCAGCTGAAGTGTTTATAGCTATGGGGTAAAATCTTACATGCGCCAAACTATCTCCATGAGAGAATATGAAAGAATGAAACTGGAAGACAGAGGAAAGTAATGGAGGAAAGAAAGTGACAGAAGGTGTAAGAGAAGCTGAGATGCCTGCTGCCCATATGGCTTTAGGGGGTGTTTTGCTGTTGGTTTTATTTGTTTGTTTGTGTTTTATTCCATAGTGGGACCGTCAATGCCACCTGCCTTTTAGCAGAGTGCTGCAGGAGAAAGAATTCTGCAAGCATAGTCATGTCTCACATGACTGCTAACAATCATCAAACAATCCAGTGTGACATAAGTACAAACACTGTTTTACAAGAAATGCGAAAATGCTACCAGCAACCAAAATAATGGTCCAGGATTTGAATTATGATTCAATTGTAAATCCTTAAAAACAATACAGTCGTCTGCAAGTACCAATATTCTCAGAAGAAAATCTCTTAGAGGACTCAGTTAATACATATGGATGAACCAAAAAGTCCACTGAGACTTAAAACAATTTTCAAAGGACTCAAGATGAATATGATAAAGTTTAAATAGTTCTAACAATTTGCATTAATAAGTTCTAACAGCACTTTGACCTAAGACAAAGCTGCTTTGCTCCCCCTACCCTACTCCTCAAAAGAAATACTCCAGTCTTACTCATTTCTTAAGGGATTTATCTATGCAACATCCACCCCCTTGTTGCTCAAAGAAAGTGCCGGTTCTTTTTAGAATTGCTATCCATACAAAGCATGTAATCTACAAGATTAAGGCTCATTTTTTTTTTTAAGAAATAGCAAGATGTTCTGCTATGCAAATATAAGCAATTCTTTATGTATGCCAATGCGGAACACAGACTTGGGTGAGGCAAAGGCCTCCAACATCCCAGCTTTATTTTATAAGGAAAGTCCCATGAGCTCTCAAGGATGACAAAAACCACAGCCTACTCTTAGCTAGCCCCGTGAGCGCACGCATAAGAGTGAATCTTCTCTGGTCACTATTCTCTTGCAACATTGTTTCATTCGTTGTTCAAAAAGCACTCAGCAATACCAGGGCTTGGGCACCAGTGAACTGGGAAGGTGATCTATACTCAGGCAACAAAAATAATAAAAATTGGTAAAAATTTTCCATTCACTCCTCAACATACTCAAATCTGGTTTCCATTTCTGAAACTCTTTTCAATGGGTCCAAATTACCACTGAAAGCTTCCAATTGTCTCCAGCTGTTCAAGAAATAGTTCTAAGTATATAATACAGACCAGACACTGAATATAAAGATAGTGGCACAGGTTCTCCTTTTAAAAAACTTACAAACTCGTGAGAAATTTAGGTGTGTAGATCAATAAACGTACACAGTGTAATAAATGCTACAAAAGACATCTTCAATATACTGTAGGTATTGCATAAAAGTTGCAATAGCTCCACTTGGTCAGGAAAAAGGGCAAATAATGAATGGCAATCTCATATCCTGGGCACTTAGGGACTTCCCGTGCATTGTCTCTTTCCATCCTCACAGTGATCCTATGAAGCAGGTATTATTAGGTCCAATGAACAGACAAGGAAACTAAGCCATGCAAATGATAAGATAGAGCTAGGAATCGCAGCCAGATGTACCCAACTCTAAGAAGATGTGGCATCTGAACCTAGCGGGTGGAAAGAGGACAGAGGAAGAGCAGGAACTTTTGAACAGCATAAGCAAAGGCAGAACAGATTGAAAATACAGTTTCTTCCAGAATTGTGCAGCAATTAAATGTGTACTTATCAATTTAGTAATGAATACATATTTTAAAATTGCATCCTATATAAAAAAATTCAACAATATCGCCTTTTTCCATTCTTACATTTCACGAATCATTTATTCCCCCTAAACTCCTCACATACATCCTCAACATTCGTGTCTTTTCATTAAAAGAAAGAACCACCTGGGAAGTTGGCGCACCACTAACAGTCTGTTTGTTATAAAGAACAACTGCCCAATAGTGAGAACGATTAGGTTATAGAGAACATATCTAAAAAGGGTCCTTACGCTATTAATACTTTGTATATCAATAATATTATTAAGAGAGTACTCTAGGGGAAAGACTTTGTAAGAATTTGAATATATGGCGTATTATGGCTCTTTTCTAAAGGATTTTTTTTTTTTTTTTGGTAGAGTAGAGGGAACCTGACATTTGAGACTGTATAATAAATAAAACCTGGAAAGACTTTCAAGATTATTAAGAAGTAAAAATGGTTTGCTAAATATAATGTATGCCAATCTAATTTATTTTGACCAAATTACAAATCCCCTAAAGAAATATATTGTTAGATCATTAAGTACACCAACAATTCTACCCTGCAGAACTGTTAATGTTTTCTTTTTTCTTTAAAAATTGTGTGACATTGCACATCACAACCACTAGGTGGAATCTAAACTACTGTAGTTCGAGAATCACAAAGACCATCAGTAATACCCAGTACTAACTGGAAAGGCAAGTACTTCTCTCACTGAGCTATGCAGGATCAAATTCCCTTTTCTTGGTGATGTCAAAAATTTACTTTTGGAGATGACACCAAACACAAGGCGAAGACAAGCAAATACTGAAGAACAAAATTAGAATCAAAGTAAGAGCATTTTCACCCAAAATGATAGTGAAGAAATAATCTCAATAGAAGATCAAACTTTGGAGGTAAAACAAGCCCTACAGGTCAAATGTAAAGGCCAATTGAGATGTTCAAGCAGAAATAGTCTATAGGTATAATAAAATAATCGTCCCTTTTATAATAAGTAATTCACGATGCTTAACAGCAAGCAGTCTTTAGACATGGCTCCATATGAAAGGTGATGGATGAGGAAAATATTCAAGGTAAATTCAGTAAATGTAAAGGAATGAAGAGAGAAGCTATTAATACAAAGAATGAGTAAAATTATGGAAATTGTGTTTAACCTAGAGAAGGGTAGCCTACTCAAACAATAAATTACTGTGTAAAGGTAAAAAAAAAATAAATAAATAAAAAGGCTTAGCAAGTTTCATAAAGAATTTAAGAGAAAAAATTAAGGAATCACTTGTAACAGCAGAGTCCTTCCCTGAAAAAGAAAGTTTCAGAAGAGAATTATGATATTTTAAAACATAAGTATCAAATTGGACCCTTGGGTGGATTAGGGTAGATAGTAACTTCTCAGAGGCCTCTCCAGGTCTACGTTAGGATAATGCCACACACAGAGCCCAGTCCCTACAGAGGGACCTTACCCAGTCAAGGCCTGTGTAGGGGTCACATCACCAACATTCGCCTTTAAGGGATAAAGAACAGTGGGCTCCATTATCACTACCCAGGGTATTTCAAAGTCACAGAGATTAAGAAGGAAGAAAGGAACTCAGAAAACAGATACACTACAGTGCAGGGCAATAACCCAAGAATAAATAAGAAATAGTAAAGTTAATTTCAAGCCATTTGCTTCTGTTTACATGATTAATCTTTCTAAGGTAAAAATCTCCTTAATCTTCTTTACTGATAATCTTTTAAACAGCACAAACAACTTGTTCTGCAACTAAAAGGAAGCTCATGCAAAATTCAATAGCTCTGCCTGGTTTAGACTGGAGCTAGCAAGATATTCAAATCCTGAGAGGTCAGCTCAACCTACACAGTGCACAATATTAGCTCAGCTTCTGAAGGCAGCACTGCCAATTTCTCTTGATTTCTGCTTTACTTCATTTCCTTTGATGACAGAGCCCACACCTAACAAGCACAGTGAATCTTATTAACACCAAAAATTTTCCTCTGCCTCCCTCATCCTGCACTCACTTCTCTCCCTCTCAGACCCACACTGTCTTCCACTAACGGGTTGGAAATCTGGGGGCCAGAGCAGGGTTTCCCTTGAGACGAGAAGTACCTTTCCAGTGTCCTCACACAACCTTTCCCCATCCACAAACAGAGCTTTGTCATGACTCAAACCAGGTCATTAGCTCATCCACCAGGTTTGACATACCTTTTGGAAGGATCTTTCTGAAGACACAGTGAAAGTAATTTTCTAAAGGACTTGCCGTACTTTTTCATCATTTCTTTATCCTCTACTCCTGTTTCTAAAGTGGGTGGATCGTTTTGCAAAGTCAACATTAACACCTGCAGCAGAAACAAACATGAAGACAGAAGCTCAGTATGGCAATTGCTACAATTAAGTTTTTAATTTTTCACAAAAGCATCTACGTGCTTTCCCATGATTTTAACTTTTCAGAAATTGTGTATTAAAAGTATTCATTTTCCCTTTGCAAATCTGTTCATGTGCCCTTTAACCTTTTTGTTATTCTACTGAAAGAACTTAAAAATTTGCTCTACGTGTTAAGAATGATCTCCTAAAGTGACCCAGACAGAGGTTTCTGGGAACTGGTTCTCAGACCGCCTGGAGGAGCACGTAGCTCCGGCACTGACTGGTTGAGAAGGCGGGCGTAGAAGGGAGAGAAAAAGAGGGCCAGTAAAGTAGTGAATGTTCATGTGTACACATCATTCATAAGTAAGGAACTGCCTGTACTCAAGGCTTCTGTAACACATTACCAGCCCTAAAAATAAAACCACAACATCCCAGGAGGTAACATGATTTTCTTAAAAAAAAAAAAAAAATGAGAAAACATACAGAAAATTGTTAAAAGGCTTGGCAACATTGAGACAACAAGACACTGAAAGATAGCCAGGATATAACCGAGTTGCTAAAAACCATAATCAGATCAAAAGGCCATGCTGCTTTTTGGAGGGGGGCAAAATAAAATAAAACAACCTTAAATCAAAAAGGTAAAAATTCCATTCTTTCACACTAACATCAAAATTATTTGCTTTGAAAAAAAAAAAAAGAGGAGAATGTGCAGGAAACTACTGACCTATAAAATGAACAAACTTCATTAATGTATAAATCAGCCTTAATTTATGCAAATGATATACATGTCAAGATTCTTCTCAAACATTTTCAGAAGTGTGAACAGATAAAGGATGAAAGTGACAGTTTATTGTTTGTGGAGGATAATAGCCCACAGGAGAATGGGGAGGACTGTGAAGTTCAAAGAAAAGTCCTAGAGGATGTGAAGCTGGGGCTAGCAAGGCCGACTTTGGATTGAGGTGGGAAACACTAAGAAGTGGGGAAAGAAAGAAAACAAGAAATAAAAAAAACTGCATGGAAGGAAAAGTTCTCAGAGTTACTTCTGTGCTTTTTCTCCAACAGGTCATTTCAATTGTTTACACTTCAACTTTAAATTTTTTGCTAGCAAAATCAGGTATGTACACACACACACACACACACACACACACACGCATGCACACGTGCACAGCATATGCACATATATATAAAATCTTGACTCTTAAAAATATGCATATAAATATATAGAGAGAACAACAATAGAATAAACCACACTAAAACCTTAATAGAGATCACCTGTGGTTGGTCTGATTATGGATGATTATTTTTCTTCTTTAGTCTTACTTGTACTTCCAAATTTTGTACAAGAATGTATTACTTTTTTTAGTAAGTAAAACTAACTTTTTTATCCTCAGGTTTTTTTAATCCTCCTAAATTTTTCTAATAGCCATAAATAACCATGAGACAACCAGAGGCCACATTCTCTGTAAAACAGCTTTATAATTTCCACTGAACTAGTTCAGCCTCAAAACAAAATCCAGTTGGGTAAATTAGCCATGATACCACTATCTCAGAACTAAGAGAAATTATGAGGTAGGCCAGTTAAAAAATTAATAAAAACTTGAAAATAGTACCCAAAGCACATGTGACTTCCTAAAAAACACTGTGGCTCACTACACACTACACCATGAGAGCAGCAGTGAAAATGTAGACCATTTTTTTTTTAAAGCCTAAAAATCTGGGAAATCCACTTGCAAAGTTGACATCCCTGTAATCTATTTTTTTAGATTTTCTTTGGGAACCTAGGGTACTTCTGCCATCAAAAGAGTAATGAACAGCATTTGCCATGGTGACCAACCTCCATCAACCCATCTGATCACCTTCTTTCCTCAACTCTGTACTAAGAATGTAAAGCCTGCTCAAAGCTGAGAACCGTACTACGGTTGTCCTATTCTGCCCACTAAGAAGATCAGACAGCATTCAACTTGGCCGCATCCTTCCATTAATTCTCCTCAGGTCTAAAAGAAAAATAGTGATGTTCGAGAGAATGAGAGAACAGATTCCATCCAACTGCATTCCAAACCCGATATATTATTTCCAATTATAATTACTTTCATGGGAGGATATTTGTGATAAGGCGCTGCTCCTGTCGCTAATTCAATAGCAGTTATTCCAAAACTCCACATGTCAGCCTTGAAGTCATAGCCTCTCACCTAAGAAAGAAACCAGAAAAAAAAAAACACAATTATACAGCAAGCATGTCACACATCACAAAGTCCATATTATGTCAGAAATCCACAGCTTTTCATGCACAACTTTCGCGTTAGTTTGCTAAGAGCTAGCAATCAGGTGTTAAATCTTAGTGACATGATGCAGTCTACTAAAATGAATGAAATATTAGCACATAAACGATATGTACTACTGTACTATGTCCATCAAAATATCACTTTTTTTTTTTTTTTTACCTGTTCCATGACTTCAGGGGCCATCCAACATGGGGTGCCAACGAATGTTTTTCTCACTTTATTTCGGGTAACATCACCCCCTGTTGCTAAGAATGCACTTACCCCAAAATCTGAAAGGGAAAAAAAGTCACCTTTATTTTATGTAAGACTTTATTGCTTATCCATTCTGACTTTGTGAATATATTTCTTCATGGTGAGATTTCCAGGGTGATGAATTGCTCCAAACATGTTCCTGGTGCTCTCTCAGGTATACACCAGGACAGACCTGCCAGCTGCCATCCCCTACACCTTAGAGCTTTGGTCCCCGAGCCCCAGGCCACAGATCAGTACCAGTCTGTGGCCTGTTAGGAACCGGGCTGCACAGGAGGAGGTGAGCAGTGGGCTAGCCAGCGAAGCTTCATCTATATTTACAACTGCTCCACATCACTTGCATCACTGCATAAGCTCCACCTTCTGTCAGATCAGCCGCTGCACTGGATTTTCATTGGAGCGTAAACCCTACTGTCAACTGTGCATGCGACAGATCTAGGTTGTGCACTCCTTATGAGAATGTAATGCCTGATGATCTGCGGTGGAGCTGGGCAGTGACGCCAGTGCTGGGGAGACGCTGCAAATGCAGATTATCATTAGCAGAGAGGTTTGACTGCACAATAAATGTAACGCACTTGAATCATCCCGAAACCATTTAGTTCCTAACCTGGTCCATGGAAAAATTGTCTTCCATGAAACCAATCTGTGGTGCCAAAAATGTTGGGGACAGCTGCCTTAGAGCTGTCACACCATCATGGGTAATGGGCCAGTAAGCCTGCCAGCCCAAAAGCTCACCATACCAAATTATATTTTCTACTAAAAAGGTATCAAAAGTCATAACTAATCATAAAGAATTACACAATCAATCAAAATGTAAACACATTTCCAAAGCCCTAACTATAAAAGGTCTGGGCTTTTAGCTAAGATTTATTTTGGAAAGTCATTTATAAGAATACCACTGGAGGCAGTAAAACTCTATGTGGTGTGGTTCCTTTTTATGTTTTTCTTTTATGACTATTTTCCAGCTTCTTTTATTCCAAGTTATCAGTTTTTGGGAAGTTAATTTTTTTAATAAAGGATGAATAACATCCATCTTCCATAGTCCCATGTCCTTGCTTCCACAGTGCTAGCACCTTAGCCAAAATCATAATGGCAAATCCATAAATGCAGGTACATAAAGCCAATATGCCTAGATTCGTCCATGTACAGTGATCAACACAAAGGAAAAGTGTAGTCAGCAAAGATTTTTTTTTTCAATGTTTGCTTTCTGGACAATTTTCATAAATACAGATGGAATGGTTTATAGAATTAAGTAATATTTTTCTTAACATCCATTATATACTGTAAGTTCTTTTTTGTGAGATGAATTAATTAGGCATTTCAGATAAGGTTGAGTGACAGCAATTACCAAAGAACAATTCAAGTACAAACCAAGGTCAAAATGCATTAGTATTTGCTTTAAGCCTGTAACATTAAGTAATAGAATTGTGTGACTTAACAACATTGTAACTAGTTCCCTGAGTGGAAATATAGTGGCTCTTTCATTTAATTTACAATTTAAATTTACTCACACTCCCAGTGGGATTTCAACTACAAGTAAAAGGAATGAAAATTGATAAATGGAGTCTTTGTTCTAACGGCTACTCTCATGTTTATACTGAACAAATGTGTAGTTTGAAAAATTGCTATTTAATTTAATTTGCATACATGTGCCAAACTCTAAAACTCTTTGAATTCATAAATTGTGGTCAGAAAACTGAAGTCTTATGAAAAGAAACCTCTGGAACCAGTCAATCGGTTTCCCGTGAGTGGGAGAAGATGCAATTCATTCTCTTACAAAAGACTTAGGTGAACTGAATCATCTGTAAGCATCTACTATAGCTGGCTAGAGGAAAAGAATATAAGTCTTTCAAAATTATTAATTTTAACCTAATTTATATTTCTGAAAAGAAGTTCAACAATGAATACAACATTCTTTATTAAAATGATTTTATAACAGGATAATATTAAATAAATATATATCATCTGTAAATAATTAAAGATATGAGTAAAAGCTGCTTTATGGAAAAATACATGGTTTTACAGGCAGTTAAAGCAACCTGCACCCTAAAGTCTCTTCCTAAAAGACGTAATCTAGATAAAAACCCATAGTTAACACTGGATATTTTTCCAATTCCTTAAAAATACTACCTGCTTACATTAGACATTTTAAAAAGCTAGAAAAACAGCTTAGAAAAATGTATGGTAGCAAGTCATAATTGACAATACTCCTTCAATATATCTTTCGTGATTCACATATTTATTCATAGCCTCCACTTTCAATACTCACTTTAAAGTCATAACCAGATGGTTAAATGTCTTGAAATCTCCGAACAAAAATTTCAGGAGCAGAAAACACCAATCCTAACATCTACTCACTCTTATGACTATAGAATGAATACACAGTTTGCTCCTATGTATGGCTCATGTGTATGCAGAAAGATTTACGTGTACTGAGAAACGGAGCATTTTGCCAAAAGTACATAGTGTGCTTATATAAACAGGAAAATTGGTATAGTCGATTGAAACAGCTTACGTATGACATTGAGAAAAAGGTGGCAGAACGGAACTGTGAAAAGCTGTCCTTGTTTCCCAAGAGGTTCATCTATACAGCCAAAGGGAATGAATGGAGCCAGACACACGTGGGCCCGAAACCATGAACATTTCTCTGGCAACATGGAATCAAAGGCTACACATAAGTAGCCAGTCCATCTTCCTACCTCTGGGAATAACTGGGGGATATGGGTAAAAGCTGCTTTAAGGAAAACAACCAGAAAGAATGCTGTCATCCGAGTAACTAAAAGGCTCTAACATCTTGCAGATCCGCCCGCCTCTTTCCTTCCCCACAGCCTTAGTGTGGGCCACCACTACATCTTGCCAAGATTCCTGCAGCAGCCTCCAAAGTCCCCACCACCCTTCTTTCCCCAGATCCAGACTCCAGCAACCAGGCCTTTCTATGCCACAGACCTGAGCCCTCCTTGAAAGTCTTTCCAGCTCCTTGTCCTCTCAGGATAAAGTCCAAAGCAGCATGACTTGAGAACCCTGTCCCTTTTCCTCTCCTGCCCCATCTATCACTACTCTCAAATTCAGATGGGGAGCCCCGGCCCCGCTAAAGTACTCACTTTTTACTCCCTGATTCCATCACCTCCTTAGCCTTGCCAGTGTTGCCTTTGCACATGATGCTCTGTTGTCCAGGTACGTTGCCCCTCCTGTATGAACAGGCCATCAGCAGAGGGCATTCTTCGTGTCCTTCTTAATGACAAAAGCATCTAGGTCGTCCCGGCTCTTGGTGAGCAGTCTTATGTGCATCCATCGCCTTTGCCTGATATGTCATGTGCGATTCAAGTCAATTTGGTCATTGTCTTATTTTGACATGTGAATGCTACTAAGCCTTGTGGAGGATCTGCTGAATTTTGAGGTATGGTTACCTGATTTGGAGAGTTGTAGCTCTACTGGAAACATCACAATACCAACAGGCAAGAGCTGAGTGTTACAGGGGTAGGGCTAAGACCAGAGGACTCCCCACACGCATGACTCCATCAAGGGACCTAAACTTTCCGGGCCTCTGTCTCCTTGGCAGGCTTCTTATTTAAGCCTATTCCTATATTACTTGCATATTTATAAGACTCTCCTATTTCTTTTTAACATGTATAAGTATCCCTTATAACAACTGTTAGGTAGATCAATAAACTACTGTATTCTGCCATTTAAGAAGTGAGGCGAGTGGACCGAGGGGATGAGCATTAACATTTCACGGTGGAAGATGTAAAATATGAGAAAGTTGTGTTTCTCGACCTTTGGAATATTTCCATCTAGGTAGGATAAGACATGAAACACAATGGACGACAGAACACGTTAAATCAAATGCTATGCTGTCTGCGTGGAAGCAGCAGAGCTATGACCGCAACAGTCATGAAAGGCTGTATCCAAAGCGGGCCTTGGCCCCAGCCTTGAAGATGAGGTGAAGAGCTGGACAGCAGGCCTCCCAGGAAATGAATTCCAGACGAACAATCAGCCCGAGCAAAGCACAAGCGCTGAGCCAAGGAGGAAAACTGACAGCTGTGAGGGTCAGAGACCCGCATAACTACAGGGGCCAGGCAGGAATCTACAGAGGGGAGGACGGTCCTGAAAGCCTGCCGTGCCATCTCAGTGACAAGGACACTTGACACTTGGTCTCCATGTCGGGAGACCTTGGGGAGTGCGGGGCTCGTGTGGAGCCTGGAGCATACTCTCAGCACCCTCCCGCCAAGGTCGAAAGCAGACTTCTGCTGCTCAGCTAGAGCAGGCAGTTGCCATGGAGGAATGCGGACCTGGAGCTGCTGGATCTCCCAGTGTTCCCAGAGAAGCCAAACATCGGGATCTTTATGTAAAAGCTCCCCTTCTTATTATTGTTGGCAACAAATTCATTTGTTAAAAACATGGAAAAGCAATTCCTCCTACCTAATTTAATCTGCAAAACTAGTCTGTCGACTGCTGCATGGTTATGTCGTCTAAAATTTACCTAAAATATTTCAACATACACCACGTGATATTATGTCTGTTACAGCATGACCCGGGTGATCAGCTGCCATTCTACCCAGGAATGGCCCAAGCTGGGGGATTCTGATAGCACTGGATTCAGGGTGCCGGAGGCAGCTGCTTAAAGCATTTCTATTATCTGTACCTAAACATAGATGATTATAACCAAGGTGAATGTCCAAAACAGGTTATTAATAGGGAAGACCGTGACCTATTGAGGGGCATGATGCATGTTAGAAATGGGCTTTCATTGGTGAAAATAAAGGTTTTTAGCACATAGAGAGAGGCTAAGATATTTTAGGTATACTTCCCACCTTTGCACGAATAGAATAAAAGAATCTGGTCAGGCCCAACTGCAGCCTATGTCTGTAACCCAGCTCTATGTCTGATTGGATTCCTAATAGCAAGTGTAAAGGTAAAAGAAAACTGCATGTAGAGTCTCGGCATGCCTGACTCTAACGAATTTTTCACTCATCTGGAAGGGGAGAGAGCAGGGATTTCCTTGAGCTTACAGAACAAACTGTGAGAACTGTTTAGGGGCTTGCTAATGAATGGCAGAATTTGGTCTGAAGCTTGACTTATTAAAACCTTGGAGGGAGGCCATGGGCCAGAAGCCAATCTTCTCCTACCTTGAACTTCCTCAGCAGTTACTATCCCCTTTGAAAAGGAACCTGAGTTGTGCACAGACAAAATTGGCTTAGGTCAATTCAACCTCTGATTAGAGAGTAATGGAATCAATGTCTGAGAGCTCAGCACTTCCTAAAATGTCTTTATGATGGTTTAAAAGATCTATTGATCCCTAAGAGGCTGCCTGGGGGTCTGAAGCAGCAGAGCCCCCATAGCTTTGGAGGTCCCTGAGGGTTCCTTACTACAGCAGCCTCCTTTCCCCAGAGACCCTGATTTTAGTAATAAAAAGTGAGGGTAGCGCTGGACAAGATTGTCGAGGGGCCCAACCACAGAGTCTGAACGCCAGGGAAGGGAACTTGTACCTGATCCAATCAACAACTGTTGCTCTCCCTCTAAAGAAGAAGAAAATTTGTAAAAAGAACCATATGCAGGCCTGTTCAGGAAAGGAGAAGGACTAGAAGCAAGGAAGTCCACAGCTATAGCCCAGGAGTAAAATCAATAGAGCCCGTAAATGAATAGAGACTCTGGAAACAGAGAGGATTAGACAAATTCTTAAGAAAATATGATGATTTAGTGGATACTGGAATTAAAAAACAGGAAGGAACACATAAGATTAAATGACTTGCCAAGGAACACATGGCAAGTTATTGAGGGTCTGAATAAAACCCAGTCTTTCATTAAGGAGTTAGCCACTTAGCCCTCGTCTCTTTTTCTGGAAAGTTCAGTGTGGTTTTCTTTATTAAAAAGGAAATGCAAAATGGAATAATGGGGTTAATATTCCACAACTCCTAAGCTCTTCCCTGAGTAAAGATCAAGTTATGATTACCCAACACAGAAAAACTGGTTTGAGGTTCTCTGGTTAATCCTAAATGTCATAGTTATATCATCAAAAACAATCCCTTTATAATTTGGTTTGATTCCCAGTTGTTACTCCCCCCCCAACCCCCATGAGAGACTCTCAAGACTTGACTGGCAAAACTGAAATGTATTAAATTCTTCTAAACACCCAGGAGCATTTTTAGGGCTGCCAGCAGCCGGCCTTCCTGAGTCCCACAGGTTTCCTTAAAATGTGATACCACCAACGTTGGATGAATAAAGAAGTACATTGTGACTTAAAGTATGCAAGCTGTAAAATAATGAGTACAAAACAGAAGCAAATATTTTCTTAATTCTCTTGGAAACAGACTATAGAAAGCTTTTTCTTAACAATGTATTTCATTCTTCTCATAGTATTTTTGTACTAGGATGTGTGTCCGTGGCGCGGCACCCGCTAACGTTCAGTATACACAGGGCATGCACAACAGTGCGCAGAGTTGGGTTTAGACACCATAGGCTTATAGAGTTTTGATTTAGACACAATTGGGAAATGCATTAATTTAAATAGAATGACTATCACATGACCTGAACAACATGAACAGAAGAGACATGCTAATGTGCCCAATACACTACACTTAGAACTAAAGGTGCCATCTTTTGCTGGTAATTCCCAGATGCCCTTTCCCCCAATTTTCTTGGTCAAAGAGAAGGAAAACACCGAGCAGGAAAAATCATGGCTTTAGCAGCTACAGAATCAGAGGCATGCCTCCTCCAGCTCCGCTCCAGCCTACTTATTCCACCAGATGAATCTTCCTAAAGTGCCGTTCTGATCATAGCACTCTCCAGTCAAACTCTTTCTCCCTCCAGGGCATGTGAGAATAACAAGGAAGCCCGTCCCAGGCCATGACTGACATGTGTGTGGAAGGCAACAGGCTTCCAGAACTGTTTCCTTCTGACTGCAACACTTATATAATTATCACATACCTCAGCAAAGTGCTTTTAGCTTCTTTAACTGGCCGAATCACCATTTCTTAGTTTTATTTTTTTTTTAACGTATTATGAAATCCAGCCTTTGCCTACCAGTTCTTCTGTTTATTTTTGTTTTTAAATCAAATAGGGGCAACTTTTCACTTTCCTGGAGCCTTGCCACTGTCAGAATGTCATCAGACCTCCAGGCACTGACAGCCAAGTCGAAGAGCAAACAGGGGAGGGACCCCTCCCTGCTGGGAACCCCTGCAGCTCGAGGCAGGAGATCGGCTTGGTGCTGCACTGACTTGGAGGAGGCAGAGGAGATGCCTCAAATCCCCCAGGTGGATGTCACACCTCTGGGTACCTGCACTGTGCTCAGTACAATGCCGCACACCCAGGGTAGGAAACAGTACGGAGCCCAGCAGGCCACATCAGGATGTGGCAAGACTTGGGACAGTAGCCACCAACACTCACGGGGCTGACTTCCTTCCTGAAATAATGCCACATTGCACACAGGAGTAGTTTTCTATATTACAGTGGTATTCTAGTGCACCCACAAATGTGAACCCGTAGAGAGGCCAAACGTGTGGTGTGGTGTATGTGGCCCCCGTCCAGAGGCATATTGTGGGTCCTGACCGTTTCTAGTGAGTCTGCCACCACCGATCCCTAAAACTAACAGGGAGAGGACAGGCAGCAAGGGAGGCCACAGGGCGTACAAAGGAGCCAAGCTTCCACTCCGAGGGAGACTTTAAAATCGAACAGGCCTAGATGGAAAAAATCAAACAACCCCATCAAGAAATGGGCAACGGAAATGAACAGAAACTTTTCCAAAGAAGACAGAATGGCCAGCAAACATATAAAAAAATGCTCAACATCTCTAATTATTAGAGAAATGCAAATCAAAACCACAATGAGATATCACCTAACCCCAGTGAGATTGGCCTCTATCAGAAAATCCCAAAACAACAAATGCTGGCGAGGATGTGGAGAGACAGGAACACTCTTACACTGCTGG
>CAUYPO010030199.1:0-21290 GCA_963574435.1 Cheirogaleus major | reverse complement strand
TCAGCCTCTGGAGTACCTGGGACTACAGGCATGCGCCACCATGCCTGGCTAATTTTTTCTATATATTTTTAGTTGGCCGATTAATTTCTTTCTATTTTTAGTAGAGATGGGGTCTTGCTCTGGTTTCGAACTCCTGACCTTCAGCGATCCGCCCACCTCGGCCTCCCAGAGTGCTAGGATTACAGGCATGAGCCACCGCGCCCGGCCTCTAATCTGTATTTTCACAAAGCTATAGATCACAAAGTTATTTTTTCCAAACATTATGTAAGACATAGAGTTACATTATACCATATTTTAAATCTCCTTTATACCATTTAACATTGGTAGGCCATCTTAACTATACATTTTATCCAAGCAGAACACCATCAGAATGGACCCCATCTTCCTTTTTTTAATAACAAGGCCAACGCAATACATTTTTAAATAATGATCAAGGATTTTTTTTATTCATTAAGTTTCAGTATCATTACAGAAAATGTTATGGTACAGAGTTGTTTAACATTATTTTGTCTTTGCTCTTGATTTCCACGTGAATGCTGGTAACACTAATATCTGTACAAGATCAGTCTTTGATTTTATTTTTTTGTTCTGTACAATTTTAAATGTATTGGTTAAAAAGGCTGTCAGCACTTAAGGAAGCATTTTTTCTTCAGTTTGTTTGTTCAAATAAAAGGTATCCAGATACTGCCCAAGAGTACTGTGCCGTGAGGCTACTAGGGTAAGAAACCTCCCTGGACGCTCCGCAGGGTGTGGTTCTTGAGGCAGGGCAGGGCCTCCACCCTGTTAGTCTTCTTTTGGCACTGTGCACATAAACACGAGATACATGATAAAGAACAAGCAAAAGCTCTCTGTAAAGCAGTTATGAAGCATACTAAGGGAAATCCAAGTGTTGCCTACGCTAGTATAAATAAGCAGACAGCCTTGATTTAAGAGCATAAGTAGTTGTATTTTAAAGATGAGAAAAAACACAAGTTCTGCAGGCACCTACCGCTGTCTACTAAAAGCTATCGCTATCAGACCTAGCATTGAACACACAAAGCAATTTGCAAGAAAGGAAAAATTTGCTTTGATATAATCAGAATAGAGTTGTCTGTTAAGATTTATTTTTAGATTTTTTTTTCTTTAAAAGGTATTTAAATTGATTTGAAATATAGTTCAAGATGTTGACTATACAGATCAACTTTTATCCAAATCAGAAAAACTAGCTGTGCCGTTGCATATTACAGGATACAGTCAATGATATGTGGACATGCATCAAAGCTTTCTCCTTCTGGTGACCATCATAGCCGTCCAATGACCATGACGTCCACCACCTCGCCTTTGTGGAGCTCCACGTACTGCTCTGTCTTTGGAGGTAGCATCAACAATCCATTGGCACTGCGCATGCTCATCAGACGGCTGCTCATCTGATTACCTAGAAAGAAATACTCTCATTACAGCAGCATAAGCATTATGGCATATACATTTGGAGCCCTTGTAGACATTTTCAAAATGAAAACTGACAAAATTACAGGGCTTCAAGAGGAAGAGAGATGATTAGACTTCCCAGTACCTTTTCAAGAGGCCACGCTACTATATCCTACCACCTTGTCACTAAAACTTTTAAAATGAACATTAGAAATTCTTGCTTAAAAGAATAAAACCAGGCTTTTATAGAATTATGTAAAATGCCACAGAATTTTTCAATTCAGGCTTAAATGTTATGTGTGTCTGAAAAAAAAAAGAGGCTTTAAAACCATTAAAATAATAATGGTAGCAGCTATCATTTCTTTGCTAAATTGCCAGACAAGGTACTAGGCACTTTGCATAACTATTTTATTTGATTCTCATAAGACTTATGAGTGAGTCTTAGATAACTAGGTGATAGCCAATTTGCATGCAGGTCTCTCGATAGCAAAGCCCATGTGCTTAGTCACTATGTTAGTTGATGTTTTCATTTGATAGGATCTTTGTTTAAAGGGTAATACAGTTTTTATGCAGTTGAATCAAAACTTGGGAAAGATATGACTAGAGAAGTTGGGGATAAAACTTTAAAATCTAGAGGAGATACCTATAGAACTCTGAATTATCAATATTGATTTCTCTACCCTTAAAGTTTACCAATATCTACAGTATAGTAGAGGCTACAGAGAATCCCATTCTAAATTGGGCTTTAATCTCACATTACAAGGTGGCATAGCTACAATCCTCTCCTTTTTCTACAACCAGCATTATGTACAGAACTTATTGGTTGAACAAACAGATCAAAATCTTCTGTAATTCTAGATTTATATTTCAAATATTTATCTAGAAAAATGGCTCAATGAAATAACTAAACTTCTGTTAATTTTTTTTACTCTTGTCCTGTTATGCTGTACTGTTTAGGTGCAATTTAATGTATCTAACCTTTCAAAAAGAAAAATTTACAGTAATTACAAAATTAGTTATAAGCAAGGAAGACTGTTATATATAAATTTGTGTTTTAACAGGATGGGTGCATACGGATACCTGCAGATGTGAATGACTGACCTGTACTCTGTGCCCAAGGCAGTGGTTCTTGGTGATGCCAAGTCAGTATACACCGATGGTATTCTGGCCGAGGATCCAGTTTTACATCACATGATAACTACAGAATAAAGAGAAAAAGAAACCAAATTGGGTCACCTGATCATCTCTTAAAACTACAGGGTGGTGGAGGTTATGTAAGAATATGGTAGACAAGAAAAATATCCTTGGTATTCTGCTACTTCCATAATTTCACCTTATGTTCTTAATATAGGAAGTCTAGGAGTTGGGTTGCTCTGGTGAAAAAAGAAAAGAAGGCTAGGAAGCTGGTGTTCATAGTGGGGAAAAGGAGAGATGAAAACGATAAGGTCTATTTTTGGAGTCTCTTTTTATGGGTTGTGAGAACCTATTGGTCTTTGACCTATACATTGAGAAATTGAAGCAGATATCTTAACACTGAAAATAAAGGAGGCAGACCTAAAGAAACAAATTTAATATCCATTCTTCCAACCTCCCAGCCTCCCTCCTTCCATATATCTACGCATCTATTAAATATTTACTGAGAACCTAATATGTGCTAGGCACTATTTAGCTACTCATTCATATACCCATCCTCAACATAAAAGGGATTAAGTACTTTCTTTTTCCATTGAATATGTGCCCCTAGAGTCCTAATACTGATATACAATCCCATTAAGGCAAATAAAAGTAGTCTCTACTAAAAGTTATACCATTTGGTTTAGTCACATCATGTACTTTGCCTCTGGAATCCAGAATAAAATTTAATTTTAGTGTTTCTTTCCTTGATTAAATTAGACAGAACTCTTTCATTTGATATTGCTTATATTTATACTCTATAGCTACTGATGGGATAACTTGCTATTATTCCTAAATACTTTTGTGCTTATCTTAGGGCAAATCTCTTTTTCTCTCTTATTAATATAATCTCTGTGTGTACATGTGTATGTATGTGTATTCTTTAGTACTAAACTAAAAGGGCTACTCACATGACAGTTTTATTTGCTAATGTTTCAGCAAAGTTTTTTCCCTACCAATGGTACTGATAGGTTTATGGTAGTATAGTGGAATAAGTGTAATTTGGGATGGTATCAGACACCTAGGTTCTACTCCCAGCTTTACTGCTAACTGGTGTGCTATTAAAATATTAGCAAGTTATTTTGCTTTCCCAAACCTGTTTGTTCATCTACAAAATTGGGTTATACTACACAAAGGTTAAAGCGTCTTCAAGCTTTATGATCCTAAGATTTTTAAACTGTTATTTTTCTACCAATTTAAAAATGATTATTTGTTTTAAAGGAAGATATTTATATAAATTTAAGAAACAAGAATCAACTGCTTCAAACTGAAGTGATTACAGTTTTTTTCTATATTTTACTAAAATGCAGAATGCTTTATTAACCAATACATTATTTGTATCAACATTATAATAGTTCCGTACATGACTTAGCTTAAGAAAGCACCTGTTTACTATGAGTTTCTATGAGCTTCAATGCTTAAAAGAATGATGCACTTTTTGTAAACATAGAGATACACATTTTGGTGAATAAAACATTGCAAATGATTGATGTTTCACTTCTGATGATTCCTTTCATTCATTCAAAATTGGGTAGTAGGCTGTGGACTAGGCCTGTTTCCTCTGTTTGTTGAATATGAGGCAAGAGAATCATTTGAGCCTTGGAGTTTGAGGTTGCAGTGAGCTATGATGATGCCACTGCACTCTAGCTGGGGCGACAGAGCGAGACTCTTTGTCTCAAAAAAAAAAAAAAATGTTTAACATCATAGATCATTAGAGAATTGCAAATTTAAACAACCACTACATACCTATTAGAATGGCCAAAATCTTAAACACTGACAACACCAAATGCTGACAAGGATGTAGAGCATCAGGAACTTATTTACTGCTGGTGGCAATGCAAAATGGTATTGCCACTTTGGAAGACAGGCAGTTTCATACTCTTACCATATGATCCAGCATTTACCCAAATGAAGTGAAAGCTTATGTCCACATAAAAACTTGCATAAAAACATGGATGTTTGGAGCACTTTGTTCATAATTGTCAAAACTTGGAAGCAACCAAGATATCCTTTAGTAGATAAATGGATAAATAAGCTGTAGTACATCCAGACAATGAAATATTATTCAGCAGTAAAAAGAAATGAGCTATCAAACCATGAAAAGACATGGAATGCATATTACTAAGTAAAAGAAGTTAATGTGAAAAGGCTACATACTGAATGATTCTAACTATTAATATAGGACATTCTGAAAAAGGCAACACTATGGAGACAATAAAATGAGCAGTGGTTGGCAGGAGTTAGGAAGGAAGGTGAGATGAATAGGAAGAACACAGAGAATTTTTAGGGCAGTGAAACTATTCTGTATGATACTACAATGGTGGATAGATGTCATTATACATTTGTCAAAATAGGACGTACACTAACGAGAGGTGAATCCTAATGTAAATGATGGACTTTGGTTGATGTTGTAACTCAGGTTCATCATCTGTAACACATGTACTACTCAGCACAGGATGTTGATAGCAGGGGAGGTTGTGTGTGTGGAGGGGACAGGGGCATGTGGGAACTCTCTGTTTTTCTGCTCAATTTTGCTGAGAACCTAAAAGTGCTCTAAATAGAAAATGGTCTCCAGAAGGTTTGATGGCAGTGATGAGGAGCTGAATGCTCCAGAGGATTCAGAGGAACAGGTTAGAACTAAGAGTTGCATAGTATAGTGAAGAGAGAGTCTGTGAGAAAACAGATGACCAAAGTGGATTCTATTTTGAGTGGAGGCCCAGGATGACACATTTGAGCCCCTGGATGGTACTAGAGGCCTGGCCTCTGCTAGAGTCTACTTGGAGCTTCCAAATAGTGCTCAAAAGAGCTTTATTACACTAACTTTTTTGATAAGTACTATAAAAGTTATAAGACACTGTTTTCATTAGTATATAAGAGAAAGCCTTAGGCATATTTACCTTGTTAAATCATCTGTCTAAAACTTATTATATGGCCGGGCGTGGTGGCTCACGCCTGTAATCCTAGCACTCTGGGAGGCTGAGGCGGAAGGATCACTTGAGCTCAGAAGTTTGAGACCAGTCTGAGCAAGAGTGAGACCCCATCTCTACTAAAAATAGAAAGAAATTAATTGGCCAACTGAAAATACATAAAAAAAATTAGCCAGGCATGGTGGCGCATGCCTGTACTCCCAGCTACTCGGGAGGCTGAGACAGAAAGATCACTTGAGCCTAGGAGTTTGAGGTTGCTGTGAGCTAGGATGACGCCACAGCACTCTGGCCCGGGCAACAGAGTGAGACTCTGTCTCAAAAAATAAATAAATAAAATAAAACTTACTACATAACTTAAAAATCCTTATACAAGTTGGTATGGGTCAGTTATACCTCCTTGCCATAGGTAGAAGTTCCTCCTGGTTTCCAGCTGATCCTGGTTGGAGAAGGAGATGGTGGAGGCCTGGTGTTTCCTTCCATTTCATGTGGCTATCCTGAGTTTGTGCTCACCAGGATTTCTGATACACTTTGCTGCTCTCCCTCAGTTATTTTCTTTAAAATGTAGTTTTTTATTTGCTGTTCTGGCTTTATTGTGAGGTAGAGGAGCACTAGGGGCTTCTAGTTGGCTATCTTCTAGAATATGCTTTTCCCTTCTTCATCTCTTAATCACTGCCTGAGGTGAGTTGTTAATACTAATGGGAGTTACTTCAGGTAGGTTATTAGAGAAAAGAGTTGAGAACAAGTAGTACAGGATGTTTTGATGGGATATTAAGGAAACACATGATAGGATGTCCTTATGTGGAAACCTTAGGGCAATAATTCTATATGATGAATTGCTAGGATTGTATTTCTGATTGTGTACTGAAAATCAAAAGTATTTCAACTTCAACCATAAGCAACTAAGGAAATAAGGGACATGTTTATTCTAAACTGATGCTCTTCTGAATGCTCTGATACAAAAGGATGACATTTTCTGTGCTGACATTTTTATTTAAATTTTTTGTGTGTGTGTTTACTGGCATATTATAAAGAATATTACAGAGGATACAGATGAAGAAGCCAGGTGTAGGAGAAGGGGAGTGGAGCTTCCATGCTTCCTTGGGCATGCCATGCTCCAGGAACCTCCACATGTTCAGCTATCTGGAAGCTCTCTGAACCTATTCCTCTTGGGCTTTTATGGATAGCCATTGATGAAATGTGATTAGCCTTCAGGGTATGGGGTGGGACTCACTGGAATGAATGTCTTATGACCCACAATCGGAAAGGTTGGGAAAGATTAGAGTTCTGCCTTGGGGCAGGTGAAGAAGGTATGCTGACATTTTAAAAATAATGCAGCACTGCCCTACCCACAAAAAGGTGACTTCAGAGTCCAGCAGAGTGATTAAGCAACATCAGCATTTAATATCTACCCCACTGCCCCAAAGTGGTAAGAATTGGTAAAGGCAATGGCAGTAGCATCTATCTGGGAGAACAGTACTAAGTGCAACGTGTAAGCCCCATCTTGAATGGTTAGGAAACAGAGATAGAGATATGATTTGCCATGTTTCAAGGAAGTGAATAGGCTTGTGCTTCTAAAGTGGCAGTTATGTCAGCGATTTGGGGAGCTAAAAACAAGAGATTAAATAGCCACGCATACTGATGACTCATACTGGCAGTCCCAGTGACACTGCTGTAGGAGGAAGGGATTTGCCTGATTTTTGGATCAGCTCCCAATATCCAGAACTGACAAGAAATGGACAGAGCATCATGAACAACATATCAACCATGAATTTGATTACAGAGCACCATCTCATCACTGTTGTCAGGATGGATAGCAGCCACAATGTCAGTTTTAAAGAATAGATGGTAGATGTTAAAATGAGAAATAAATGAAAGGATTCATAAGAGCTTTGCAAAGTCAAAAAGAAGCCTCTTCCTCTTTGTCGTACAGCAATGTGAATTTTTCTTTCCTTAATTTAGAAATAATGAAAATAATGAGTAAATTCAATATTACTAGTTTGACTATCTAAATCTAAGCTTTATGACTTTGAATTTGTTTAAAAATATTATTTGTTCATTTATTTTTAAATTTGTTTTTAGAGACAGGGTCTCACTCTGTCACCCAGGCTGGAGTGCAGTGGCTTGATCATAGCTCACTGCAGCCTTGAAATCCTGAGCACAAGCCATCCCCCTGCCTCAGCCCCCCAAGTAACTAGGACTATAGGAGTGCCTCAGCACACCTGGATATTTTTTAAAAAATTTTTTGTACAGATGGAGTCTCACTGTATTGCTCAGGCTGATCTCAAACTCCTGTCCTCAAGTGATCCTCCCACCTTGGCCTTCCAAAATGTAGGCATTACACGCATGATCTGCCATGCTTGGCTGACTTTGAACTTTTGACTTGATTAGAATACTTTTGTTCATTGATGGCTTTTTTTTCTTTTTCTATTTAATTTCAAATAAGACCACCATTGTGATTATTGAAAAAAATCTAGTTAAATGTTTAATAAAATTTAAAAAGAAAAGGAGATCTCTGTGTGTACTAGTCCCCAAAGTCTCAGTATTTAGAAAGTCAACGTTAAGAATATTGAAAGCCAGGGCCGGGCGCGGTGGCTCACGCCTGTAATCCTAGCACTCTGGGAGGCCGAGGCGGGAGGATTGCTTGAGCTCAGGAGTTCGAAACCAGCCTGAGCAAGAGCGAGACCCTGTCTCTACTACAAATAGAAAGAAATTAATTGGCCAACTAAAAATATATAGAAAAAATTAGCTGGGCATGGTGGTGCATGCCTTTAGTCCCAGCTACTTGGGAGGCTGAGGCAGGAGGATCCCTAGAGCCCAGGAGTTTGAGGTTGCTGTGAGCTAGGCTGACGCCATGGCACTCTAGCCAGGGTAACAGAGTGAGACTCAGTCTCAAAAAAAAAAAAAAAAGAATATTGAAAGCCTAGATTTTCTTAATGTTTTTATCTTATTCTCAGAGTCTTATTTTATTCTATTTTATTTTTTATTTCAGCATATTATAGGGGTACAAATATTACGGTTATGTATATTGCCCATGCCCCCTCCCCCTCGAGGCAGAGCTTCAAGCGTGATCTCAGAGTATTATTTTATTAATATTTCCTCTTCTATGTTTTTTGTTCTTCTTGTCAGCTAATCATAGTTTCATGTCATATCTGAATTTATTTCTGGACTCTTGAAAAGTAATGGTTTGGTACTGTAGATTATATTGCCAAGAATATTATTGATTAGTAACCTAGAAAATGTATAACATAATTGGTTCAGTAGTAGTAAGTCAAACTGAAGTTAGTGTTGGTGGAGAAAGAAACTCTAATTTCTAAGTGACTTTTTTTTTGAGACAGAGTCTCACTCTGTTGCCCAGGCTAGAGTGCTGTGCCATCAGCCTAGCTCATAGCAACCTCAAACTCCTGGTCTCAAGCGATCCTCCTGCCTCAGTCTCCAGAGTAGCTGGGACCACAGGCATGTGCTACCATGCCCAGCTAATTTTTTCTATTTTTAGTAGCAACAGGGTCTTGCTCTTGCTCAGGCTGGTCTTGAACTCCTGAGCTCAAGCAATCCTCCTGCTTGGCCTCCCAGAGTGCTTTGATTACAGGCGTGAGCCATGGTGCAGGCCGTCCCCCGCACCCCTGCTTTTTTTTTGAGACAGGGTCTTGCTCTGTTGCCAAGGCCAGAGTGCAGTGGTATCATAGCTCACTGCAACCTCAAACTTCTGGGCTCAAGCAATCCTCTTACCTCAGCCTCCTAAGTAGCTGGGACTAAAGGCATGTGCCACCATGCATGGCTAAATTTTCTATTTTTTTTTTTTTTTTAAGTAGAGACAGGGTCTCGAACTCCTGACCTTGAGCGATCCACCTGCCTTGGCCTCCCAGAGTGCTAGGATTACAGGCGTGAGCCACCATGCCTGGCCACTAAATTTTCTGTTTGTAGAGATGAGGACTTGCTATGTTGCCCAGGTTGGTCTTAAACTCCTGGCTTCAAGTGATCCTCCCACCTCAGCCTCCCAAAGTGGTGGGATTCCAGGCATAAGCCACTGCACCTGGCCTCCAAATGATATTTAATGAAGTATAATTTCTCAGCCTTAATAATCCTTTTCCAAACAATATGGTTACCCTTTACTCCTGAATTACCAGGGTTTCTTTCTAGTCCTTTGACTGTCTTTTACTATATTGTTTAAAATTTATCAATGGGGTCACAGAAAAGTGAATAGGTTAATTGCTGTCCTCCGTGAGTTTGCATTGTGAAAAGAGAATTCTTGTTCCTTGTTCCATATAGGTCTAGTGTTAGGGTGGTGCTAGCTTCATTCTATTGACTATTTTGTCCTTAAGTATCCATTCAAATTTTTACCTTGCTCTCTGGACTCCTACGTGGACTTCTACCTAGAGAAAATGATTCACTTAGAAGTCACATAGGAGGTAAATAAAGGGTACCCTTTCTCCACCATTTCTATCACAAAAGGGAGAATATAAACACATTTTCCATCAAAACTAATATAAAATTCTAGATGTTTGTTTTGGACAGTTAGAAAATCATATCCTTAATTGTTATCAGGTTTTAATTTTGGTTTCTAGTCATTAGAAAACATTACCCTGGCTTTGATGATGGTTGGTCGAGGATCCAAGATGCCCTGCATCTTTCTTAGTGCAGGCACAACAAAGAGATTGCAGGTGACGACAGCTGACACAGGATTCCCTGAAAGTCAACCAAGCAGTTATTTATAGTACACCACATAAAAATTTGCCAAACAATCACATCTGTCTGTATCTTCAGGTATCACAGAGCATGATGGAAGTGACCAACCACTAGTCTTCCTCTTCTGAATCACCTTGAATCCAACAGGATGCCAGAATAGAGGGACAGTCACCCAAATGCCACAGAGGGTGTAAACATTCAGGTTTTTCTAGTGAAACACAGAGACTTCTCATGCCCAGAAGCTGCGTAGCACCATTTATTTCTGCTTTCTTGAGAGCCATGCATTGAAAGTCATTACTAATCTTGATAAGTTTTTAAGCAGTTTAGAAGTTTTATATATCTATTAATACTTGCTATTTTTTTAGCATTTAAAAATTACTACAGTGATACAAGCTTTATACCAAAAAATTAGAAAATACAGATAAGCATAAGGAAATCTATCCATAATCTTCTCTACCCAGATATTTATTTAAAATTAAAAAAATAAAACCAAATGATTTAAGATGTGTCTTAAGGACTTGAAGATGAATACTGTTATGGACTGAATTTTGTCTCCCCTCCCCTGCCCCATTCAGCTGGTAAAGCCCTAACCCAAATGTGACTGAATTGGAGATAGGGCTTTTAAGGAGGTAATTAAGGTAAATGAGGTCATAATAGTGGGGCCCTAATCCAATAGGACTGGTGCCCCTATAAAAGAGGAAGAGGCACCAGGAGTGTGTGCACACAGAGGAAAGACCACGTGAGGACACAGTGAAAAGTTATGCAAGAAAGGCCTGTCAGAAGAAGGCCTTTGCAAGCCACGAAGAAAGGCCTCATCAGAAACCAACTGTGCTGGCACCTTGATTTTGGACTTCCAGCCTCCAGAAAGTCTGAATTTCTGCTATTTAAGCCACCCAGTCTGTGGTACTCTGTTTATGGCAGCCTGAGCAGACTAACACAAATACCAATTTTTTTTAAAGTTATAAAAAGAACTTGAAGAATTCAACTGTACCTCTCTAAGAAGAAATCTAGGTGTGTTACATGCTTCAAAGAGAGAAAAGGTAGGCTATGAAAAACAGACTTGTTTTTTGTGTGTGTGGCGTTATTAAACCAACCAAGCTGTGTGACCTTAGCAACCCTTTTTGAGTCTAACTTTACTCTTCCACAAAATGAAAGATTTAGACTACATGATTCTCAAGATCCCTTCTCAAAAGTATAATTTTAAAACCAGAAGATATCTTGGTTGTATACAAACTGACAGTTGTATGTGAGTATGTATGGATATAATGGGGGTTGGAAATGGCTTTTAGCCTTTTAGGTTCCCTTGGCATGGCTAAGTGCTGCTTACTGCATCATCAGAGTAAAAGGCAACAGTCAGTTTAGCCTATTAGCTAAAACCATACCTTCAATTCTCTTTACTCACAAAAGTTGTTAAGAAGAAATTTTTTTTTTTTTTTTTTTTGAGACAGAGGCTCACTCTGTCCCGTGGGGTAGAGTGCCGTGGCATCATCATAGCTCACTGCAGCCTCAAACTCCTGGGCTCAAGCAATCCTCCTGCCTTAGCCTCCCGAGTAGCTGGGACTACAGGCATACACCACCATGTCTAACTAATTTTTTCTATTTTTAGTAGAGATGGGGTCTCATTCTTGCTCAGGCTGGTCTTGAACTCCTGAGCTCAACTGATCTTCCCGCCTTGGCCTCCCAGAGTGCTCGGATTACAGGCTGAGCCACCATGACCAGCCAAGAAGGAATTTTTTTCTTTAAGTTGCAAAAAGACATGAGTGGTACAAATAATTTCAATGGAAAATAAGTTGTCCAACAGAACAATAAAGTATTAAGAATCAATTACTTTCCTTTGCCCCCTAGCCTCAAAGTACAAGCAGATAGAAATTTTTCTGAAACAGCAAAAAACAAATAAGAAAACCCACTCATTTTTCACCAATGATTATAAAATTCCTATAACACCACTGTTCTATGAAATTACTGCATAAAAATGAGTTACTTTATATAAGAAAAAAGAATGGAAGGATTGATACCAAAAAGTTGTAAATAGTGGTTATTTCTGAGTGGTGGGAGGATTATGGATAATTTTTTTTTTTTTTTTTTTATGCAGAGTCTTGCTCTATTGCCTGGGCTAGAGTACAGTGGCATGATCATAGCTCACCGCAATCTCAAACTCCTGAGCTCAAGCAATCCTCCTAGCTCAGCCTTCCCAGTATCTAGGACTATAGGTATGCACCAGGATGCCTGGCTACTTTTTAAATTTTTTGTAGAGATAGGGTCTCACTATGTTGCCCAGGCTGGGCATGAACTCCTGGCCTCAAGCAATCCTCTGCCTCAGACTCCCAAAGTGCTAGGATTATAGGCATGAGCCACCAAGCCTGGCTGATAACGTTTTAAAATCTTTTATCTATATTTTCTAATGTTTTTTATAGCAAACATTAGAACTATAATGTCACTATAATAATTTTTAAAAGTTAAAAAAATTGCAAGTAAGTACACACAACTTTCAAACTGATTTAAAACTTGTCAAGATTAGTGATGGCTTTAAATGCATGACCCTCCGGAAAACAGAAACACACTTTTGAAATGAAAACCACTTGGTTCTACAATCTGAACATATGAGTTGTTGCTGCCCTCTTTTGGTTCATTCAGGCTGAGCAGAGAAAGTTTCAAATTAGAGTAGCAATTTGAACATAAGTTTTAATTTTGTAAGTTCTGTGGCAGATCAACAACCCTTCATTAGTGAAATCAGCTCCCACAATTACACTCTTTGTCATAGTGTCACTGATGATCTGTGGGTTAAGTCATATCTTCTGTAGACAAAAATAAAGAGGCTCTTTTAAGCAAAATGAAGCTAGGAAGCGGAGCACATTTCTTTACATACTGGTTTTCAGAGTATCCAAGGAAATATTAAAGGCCCTAAGGAATTTCATGCTATAGATACATTTTGAGGACTATTTTACTAATGTTTCCTCTCTCTTAAAATTTCCCACATTACAGAAACCTAATCTCTTTTATGCTTATTGATAGGAGCTTAAAATGTTTTTCATTTAAAAATTTTATTCCTGTTTCTCTTTCTTTATATTTATATTTTGACATTTACTTAATATAAAAAGCAAATAAATATCCCAAAGCCACGAGATATGTGAATTGACAGGAATAAGTAGGTTATTTTCTTAAGGAATCTGTGCCAAAAAATAGAGAATTGGACAGAATTATCAGAGGATAATTTTAAAAGTTAAAAAAAGTAGATATTCAAAACTTCTAAACTGCTTTAAAATTTATCAAGATTCATAATGACTTTAAATACATGACCCCAAATTAACAAAAAACTAAATTTGAAAATCTTTGAAACTGAACCATGTTGCTTTTTCTATAATCTGAGAATGTGAGTTTCTGCTCACATGGGAGCAAGGGGGGAGTGGTGGTATAGACTGATGGTGGGTGGGATTCGGCTGAGAAGCACTAGTACCAGCAGCCCCTGCTCTCCTTTTCTCCTCCGCTCAACCCCAGCCCAAATGTGGCAAGGACCAGAGGCAGCTTTGTATTTTTTCACCTAGTATTTGCATGAGTGACTCAAGGCCCATTGTCCCCTTGAGCATAATACTTTTAGTTGCGAGGGGTGTTTAGACTGCTAACTTTGACCAATTTCCTATAAGGAAAAGGCAGGTGTCCCAAGAAGATCTAGTGACAGCTAACATTTGATTATCATCTTAGAGTTTGAAATGTGCTTTGAAATATACTATCTAATTTGACTTTTGCACCAATCCTATGATGTACTTATTAGTCCCATTTTATAGTTGAGGAAACAGTCTCAGTAAAGCTGAGTTAAGCCCAGGTCTTTCAGATTCCAAATTAAATGATGTGATAGATAGAGGATCAATCATGTGAGAAGTGTAAAAAAATTTTGGTCATTTTTCCAGAAAAGAAACAACTTCAATTATTCTTACCTGGTAGTGCAAAGATGATTTTTCTTACACCATCAATATCCAAAGTTGCAAATGTTGTTGGCAGACTACAGGAAAAAAAGGGGTTACTTGTCAGTGATTGCTAAGTAACATGATGAGTAATTAAGTATTCCAGTTTTCTTGTTATGTGGCTAACCATACAGATCACTTATCATATAAAAAACACTTTTCTGTTAACTTGCCTTTAAACGTTTATACTCTGAAGTATTTTAGGAGCATTTAAGTAAATTTGTTGCTAGAATCTTCTGTATGCAAGTAACCAGACTTCTTAATTTTCTTTCTTTCTTTCTTTTTGTTTCTTGCCAGTGCCATAGAAGCAGACTCCAAATCCTGGAGTTTCTGAGTTTCCCCACCCCTCTAGTTAATAATGTATACTAGTTTTGCTGGAGATTTATATTATTAACAATCATTCTTAAAAATCAGAAGACTACCTGATAATATATGTCTATCAGATAATTGCCTATTATTGAAGATGAGTATTTCTTAACCTTTTTAAAACTATCCTCAGCAATATACAAAAAACCTCCCTCCTATCAAGAGATATTTTTGAAATATACAAATAAATATCATTGACTAGAACAAAATTAAAACAATAGTACTTGAAAAACATTCTCAAATTATACTTCCTCCAGATTCTGACATGAACTCTTATCATGGGGGTATAGGAGGGGTTACTGACATGGAGGGAGTGGGCAGTTGAGAATAGTAATTTTTTCCTATTAATTAGCCCTAATCTAGAATTTTACCTAAAAATCTCATTATATTAATGAAACTTAAGTGATGCAGAATCCTTAGTGAATGCTGAAATTTCCATATAGATGAAAAATCATCCCTTTAAGCACCCAAATTATTTTTTACTATTTTTGAAGGTTCATCTTTCAGAAATGGATCACTTATTACTTTTTATAATAATATGGTGACACTGGCAGTTTTTGATGATTTGTAGCCATCATTATTAATGTATTCTACTGTGGTATAATACAGTGATGTTAGGTCACAAAAGAGTACTATGGGTTGTTTTCACTTATAAACCATAACCCCACATTGTTATGTTTCTATAGTTCTTGTTTCTGGTTTTTTTTTTTTCCCCTAGTTTTTTTTCCTGTGGTTCCCTGTGATGCCAGACTTCCATCATCTCAACCCTTAAAGCTGGCTTTAGGTTTGGGAACCAGAGAGTGGTAGTAATAGTTATATTGTTAAAATGAAAATAATAATACTGATGATAAAATTCATTATTTTTAAAGTAACATATCTGCATCATATCCATTATTTCACTTAAGTCTCACAACGAACTTACAAGGTAATAATTATTATCCTATTTTATAGATGAGGAAACTGAGACTCAGATTAAGCAATTTGGCCAAAAGCACTCAGCTACTAAATGGGGGAACAAAGATTTGAATTAAGGTTGTTCTAACTTTATGGCTCATATTTGGATAAAGATCTCATAGGATGTGCTGTGAAGTGTTAGTATACGGACTTTGTGACATCTATTTTGACTACTCGAGGCTTTTTTTTTGCTTACTTTCAGATTCTTTGCTGTATTTTAGAAAAATGAGATTAGATTGTCATATTGATCTATGGATAGATTATTTGGCAGTGATTATTACTGTGTGATGAAAATAATTTCCAAGATACATTCTGAGTAACAGCTATAGCTATGTTCATTGTAGATGACCCATAAAAATAGTGATTGGTAGATCTGGTTGTTAATACTCCAACTGCTTTTCTGAGAATCTTTTTCTCTAAAATCAAAGAGCTTAATTTAATTCTGAATGCATTCTATGTGGAAAGAGCAAAGCTAAATTGTATTTGAGCTTTATATATATTATTTGTTCTACTATTAAGTAGCAATTACCATTAAGTTCTTCTTACTTTAGATAAGTATAAAATTCTGGTCAATTAAAGGAAGCACACTTAAACTTCTAAACTATGTTATTATAGCAAACTAACACAGATAATAAGAGTGAGGAGGGAATGCATAAAACCTTCTTCCTTCTGCTGTATTTAAAGTTGATTTCTCTAAAGATACGCACTTAAAAAAGATTCCATTACAACAAAATATTTTATTATGCATTGCTATCATAAGTGTCCTATTGCTAGACCTTAAAGTTTTTGTTTAAGTTTGGGAAAGCCATTTACTTGGAACTCAACACCTATTGTTTAGTTTTCCTCTTGAGATCAGAATGTAACAGCATTTATAGGTTGAAGTCAGAGAGTGATATGACTTAAAGAAGGAGATTAAACATTAGGAACAGATGAACTAAAGTTGAAGCAAGTGGTGAACAATAGATAAAAAAAAAAGACTACAAAAATTACTATCATAGGTGCTGAGAGTATTTTAAATAATAGATATCACACAAATAATCCTCTCCTAGAGGTGAGGGCAAGTAATATCAGCTTTCTTCCCTCCACTTTTGAATTAAACAATCAATTCAATTTTTGAAGTTAGTGAGCAGTACATTGATATGCTTTTGGGATATCTTCTGTATTCTAGCCAAATTAGTGTACTAACCATGGGGACAGGGGAAAAAAATCCCTATATACTCATGGCGTAATAATATTTGCTTAAGACAAAATATTATTCTTAATAAGAATGATCCAAATTTAACAGTTTCAATAACAAAAGGGCCTTGTCAGCAGCAGCCATATCAGGGCACACTCAAAGGCAACTATAGAAATAGTAATAAAATGCCAAGAATTCTAAATTTTATCAAATTATAAAGAAAGCTTTTAGGGATAATATTAACTCTATACTAGAAATGGCCAAATTGTGGAGGTAAAGCTTGCTCTCTGTCCCAGAACTTATATGAGGTACCCAATAAATCAGGGATAATCAGGGAGACTGGCTTAACATATAAAAGGTTTCTGGAATTTGTTGATGCTCCCCATAGCTCACTTACATCAATTGGGAAGCCCCTACTCCATTCTCTTAGGGTTTGTATGAGTATCCATCAGAGTACAATCTGAACTAAAGCATTATTATTGTTGTCCCTGACAGCACAGAGGTGTGCTGGAACATTCACTCATATAGTGAGGTCTTTGAACAGGGAATTAAAGGTTTCAAAGTTCATAGAGTAGCAGAGGTCTGAGCAGCCAGGCTGTTGCTTAAAGACATGGCCATACATGTTTCACGAACACCAACATTTGGCATTCTTTGAGGATTTACAACTGACTTCCAAGCCTCTATTAGCCTTTCCTTAGGGCTGATAAGTTTTTAGGAGATATGCAAAATCTTGGTATGTGGTTATTTTTCTTTCCTCCTGGGAGACAGTAAGCAGTGTGAAACCTCACTTACGGAAGTGCTCTTGGAAAGGAAAAAAATGAATCTGAATCTAATTAAGCCTTTAGAGCTAACTTTCAATCTATAGAATATACCAGAGATAGAGAAACACAGCTCAAGGTAACAATCAGCCAAATCCATTCAAGACAAGTAATCTAGTTTCTTTAACAAGTCAATGGCATAACAAAAAAAAGAGGGTGGGGAGAAAATGTTCTCATTTAATAGAGACTTAACAACCAAATACAATGAGTGGACCTTATTTGATTTCTGATTTAAACAAGACAATTATAAAAAGACATTCTTTTTTCTTGACATTTGGGAGAAATTTGACTATGATCATATATTAAAGTATTATTATATATTTTGTTAGATGAATAACGCCACTGTGATTATGTAAGAGAATATTATTATTAATGTTTGAGATATATACCAAAATGACATGATGTCTAGACTTTGCTTTAAAACAATATGGCCCTTCCTCTTTCCAAAAAAGCACAGTGTGGGGAGGAGCGGGGGTGGGGAGGGATTAATAAAACAATTACAGAAAAATGTTGATAGTTACTGAAGCTGGGTAATGGGTACATGATGTTGGGAGGTGGTTCATTGTACTCCCTACTTTTGTGCATATTGGTTAATTTTCATACTAAACCATTTAAAAAAAGAGAAAGAAGCAGTTTGGGGAGAAAGAGAAAAAGAAGAAGGAACTAGACTTTAAACAGGAAAAAAAGTTTGGAAAGTTGCTTTGTTTATACACTCATTGATTCATAAGATGAATTTCTATTTCAAATAGGAGCTGCACTTGTGCAAAGGATTCTAATGCTGTAATATTTCTTTTATAGAATAGATAATCCATAAATAGAAAATGTAAAAAGAAGACACTTAAAAGTTTGTTAGTTAAAGCAAGCCAAACCAACCCCATATACAAGATAACAAGATTATTTTCATACCCTGGTTTCATAAAAACCCTGCCAAAATGGATCTGAGCATGAAGATCAATGTCCAGCACCTGCTTGAGATAGTCCTGCAAACATTAAAAATAATCACTTTATTTTCAAACATTTTAATATAAGGCTTACAACATTTTAAATGAAAATTAAATAAATTTATAAGAATGAAAAGAAACATTTTTCTTATTTTAGTGAACTTGATTTGCTTAACATAAATTTCCTTCATTCCTCATTCATTCATTTAGTCATTTAATAAATATATGCGGAGCACCTGGTATATGATGATGAGAACCAATCTAGGTGCAAGGGGATTTAGCTTTGAGCAAAAAACACAATGCCCCTGGCCATCATAGAAATTCTAGTAGAGGAAGTTAGATAATAAACAGAACAACTACATTAATGTATAATATCATTACTTGATGAGTTATTTTCTCTCTTTTAAGATAGAATTTTATGTTTGAGAAAGGATATTAATAAATATGTTTTAAGAAGTTGTGTCTGATCAGAGAACCCACATGTATTCTGCTTAATGGACTCAAAGCAACATACATTCCTTGAAGAGAGACTTGGACATTTGCCCACACATTATTTAGATTTACTAAATCTAAGTAAGCCAACTAAAATGAAAAATAGGGAGGGAACTCTAAAACAGAGAGTCAAGGGAGTTTAACTGTTCCAACTTTATATTTTGCTAGCAGAAACACAACCAAACTTTGGCTATGACCAAACCATAATGATCTAACAAAACCTGATCTTTGTAAATGAAATGTAACACTGCCCTGCAGTTGGTTTTGAAGATATAAAGAAAAAAAATTTCAGTCCTTAAAATTTCTCTTAAGTAATACAAACTGTAGATCTATTACTACATATCTTGTTCACTAAACTAAGAGTGAACCTGCCTAAATTTTAAATATTTCACAAGCTGCGATATACTTTATTTATTTATTTGTTATTATTATTTTTGAGACAGAGTCTCACTCTGTTGCCAGGGCTAGAGTACCATGGTGTCAGCTCAGCCTAGCTCAAGGCAACCTCAAACTCCTGGGCTCAAGCAATCCTACTGCCTCAGCCTCCCTAGTGTCTGGGACTACAGGTATGTACCACCATGCCCGGCTAATTTTTTCTCTACATATTTTTAGTTGTCCAGCTAATTTCTTTCTTTCTTTCTTTTTTTTTTTTTTTTTTAGTAGAGACGGGGTCTTGCTCTTGGTTAGGCTGGTCTCGAACTCCTGAGCTCAAACCATCCACCCGCCTTGGTCTCCCAGAGTGCTAGGATTACAGGCGTGAGCCGCCACCCCCGGCCAATACACTTTATTTTTAAAATGTGTTTCCTTCTATCTCCATAGCCTCCGCCAACATCATCTCACCCGGATTACTGAAATAGATTTCATTGCCAGTAGTTTCACCCTCCTCCAACTCATTCCTCCCATAGTAGTAAGAGAGTTTGAGGAATCTGATCACATCACTCTACAAAACTTCATTGATTTCCTGGTTTTTAAAAAGTAGTCTCATCTTTTAAATATCATATCTAAGATTCCTATATTTTCTAGCATCCTTTTACCAATCATTGCTCTCATCCATCAACCCTCTTCCCATGCAGCCACATTACTCTTTCTTGATCTCTCAGTCTACATTCTAGCAAGACTATATTGCTTTTAGTTTCTTAAGCTGTCTTGTCCCCAGTCTTTGCAAATGTTCTTCCTTCTGCTTTGAATACTCACTTTTTCTACACTCCTCTCCACCCGACCCTTATCTCAGTCTCAGTCATCTTCTCAGCTTCCTCTAAATTCCCAAGACTGGATGACAGACTGATTATTAATAATTTTATTTTTATTTTGAAGCTATATTATTAGATGTAATAAATTTAGAATTATTATTTATTCCTGATGAATTGACCCATTTAAAATGATAAAATGTTCCTCCTAATAACTGGTAATACTTTTAACCTTAATTTTCTCTGAATACAAGTTGTTTTGTTACAACTTTTTTCTAATCTTTTACTTTCAATATTCTGTGTCCTTATATTTAAGGTGTATCTCTTATAAGCAGCATATGATTGGCTGTTTTAAAAAATAAATCCAGAATGACAATGTTTAATTGGAGGATTCATTCTATTTACATTTAGTATGATTACTGCTATATTTGGGCTTCAAACTATCACTGTACTATTTGTTATGTATTTGTCACTTCTGGTTTTGTTTCTTTTTTTCTTCTTCTATATGCCTTCTTTAGGAGTATCAAATATTTTTTATTTAATTTTCTTTCCCTTCTATTAGCTTGTTAGTTACACATTCTTATATTATTATATATTATTATTTAGGTGGTTGTTTTAGAGATTACAATATGTATCCTTGACTTATTACAGTCTATCATAATTTGGTATTTTTATCACTTCCCAGATAACACAAGAACTTTAAAACATGTTAACACAGTTTATTCCTCTATACTTTTTATGCTATTGTGTGCTATATATTTTACATACATTTTAACTATAAATGTATGTGCATGTATATATATGTTTATATTTTAACTATTATATCTATTTTTTATATATACTACATAGCCAATATATACTATATTTATATGTTTAATATATAGTATTTATATATACTTTATTTTATTTATTTATTTATTTTTGAGACACAGTCTCACTCTGTTGCCTGCGCTAGAGTGCCGTGGCATCAGCCTAGCTCACAGCAACCTCCAACTCCGGGGCTTGAGCGATCCTTCTGCCTCAGCCTCCCGAGTAGCTGGGACTACAGGCATGCGCCACCATGCTCGGCTAATTTTTTCTATATATATTTTAGCTGGCCAATTAGTTTATTTCTATTTATAGTAGAGACAGGGTCTCGCTCTTGCTCAGGCTGGTTTCGAACTCTTGACCTTGAGCGATCCGCCAGCCTCGGCCTCCCAGAGAGCT
>CAUYPO010030198.1:0-14502 GCA_963574435.1 Cheirogaleus major | reverse complement strand
TCAGTATTCAAATACCTCACAACAAAAAAAACCCAGGACCAAATGGCTTCACTGGTTAATTCTACCAAGAATTTAAAGAAGTAACACCAATCTTTATTGAACTCCTACAAAATATTGTTACCTTAAGTTTGGTACTTGTACCTATGCTGAACAAAGAATGAGAACAAGTGGTTTGAGGAAAGGGAAAGAGAAGTTTATTAATTTGCTGGCAAATGAGGAAGATGGTAGACTCTCATCTTAAAGAACTATCCTCCTGCTTTTAAGCAGAAATAAGAGCTTTTAAATTAGCCGGGCATGGTGGCGCATGCCTGTAGTCCCAGCTACTCGGGAGGCTGAGGCAGAAGGATCGCCTGACCCCAGGAGTTTGAGGTTGCTGTGAGCGAGGCTGATGCCACGGCACTCTAGCCGGGACAACAGAGTGAGACTCTGTCTCAAAAAAATAATAATAATAATAATAATAATAAATTTACAGTTTTCTCACATGTAGAAGCATTCTGGATAGTCAATTAACTTCAAAAGTCAATCAAGTGAGCTACATTCAAGACTGTTCCCTAATATACAAGCAAACTTACAGAAAGGATGTCACTCACCTGCAAGTGGTACTGCATCCCCGATCCAAGAATCTCCTTAAAGGTGTCATAGGTGTGTTTTTTGACCCAGCAATCAATATACATGCGTTCAGGACCAAATTTAACAGTTTCTGTTGGAAAATCCCGTTCCTAGCCAATGGAAAGAAGAACCAAAATTATCACAGGCACTAAAATGGCCCAAAAGGATCTTATGTAAACACAATTTCTGAATAGACATATAAATGTTGAGATAAATGAACAATCTGGTTTAAAGTGATACTTACATACCTGAGATGTGGACAGATTAAAAATTCCTACCCTTTATTAAGGGTGTAGAATTTGTCTAGTTGTGTTAGACCTATAGGCACAACTGAGTTTGAACCAATAATAATTGCAAAAACGCATGAAAAATTTAAAATTCAATAGTACACAACAAACTTGAAGAAAAGGTCAGGTGTTTGTATTTGTCTAGGATGGGAATGGGAAGAAGGTTGCAGAACAGTCAGAAAGACAAACTGGCACCACAGTGGGTGAACTGATGGCAGCAGGGATCTAGGGAAGTCAAGATAAATGGGGTTAACAGAACAAGCAAAAAGAAGACCAGCACCACTAACAACTAGAGGGCTCCAAGAGGTCTCAGGTAAGGTTTATTTAAAAAAAATAAGTAACACCTGAGTTTCAGATTTCAGTGCTGGGACAGCTCTGCCGGAAGACCATGGTAAAGTAAAACCATAGGAGTGGGAGTGCAGCCCAGTGAAATGGAAATAAAAGTCAGTGGAACAAATACAGGATAGGGTTTTCCAAATAGATAAAGAATGGTGGCAGAACCTGGTAAAAAGAAAACTGGTTAATTCTTTGATGAATCATGAAAGAGTAACCAGGAAGGGAAGAGCTGACTGCCACAGGGACAAGACGGAGGAGGAGATGGAACATGAATGTGCAAGATCATTCCAACCACCCTCCCCACATCTGCCTGGGCTCTTCTCACTCAGCAGACACAGTACGTAATGTAGTAGAAAAGAACCTCAAATCTAGACTTGCATGGATGTGCCACTCACTCGCTGGCTTGTGATTTCAACAAGTAACTTAACCTCTTTGAGTCTCCCTTGCATGTAAAATGGGGCTGTCTTTCCCTGTGCCACATGAGGGTTATTAGAGGTATAAGAAAGAGCATGTCTGTGAGGTGCACACAGTGACTGCGTGGTTTATAACAGCAGCTCAAAAAAACAGAGTTCTATTATTCAGCCTTCTTATTTCAGAAAACCCTAAGTTCCCAGGAAAGAACTCATTTCCCTTCCACCTTTTATAAGTCATCAGTATCCTTACCTATTCCTCCCTCCTGTAGGTAACAGACCCCCTTACCTCCAATTCAAGGCTAATCCCAATCTTTCACTTATACAGTCTACCTTCCTTATCTGTGGGTTCTGTCCAACTGGGGATTGAAAATATTCCAGAAAAAAAATTCTGTCTGTATTAAACATATACAGCCTTTTTTCTTGTCATTATTCCCTAAACAACAGTATAACAAATATTTACATAGCATTTACATCATATTAGGTGTTATAAGTAATCTAGAGATCATTTAAAGTATATGGAAGGATGTGTATAGGTTACATGCAAATGCTACACCATCTTATACCAGGGACTTGAGTTCAGATTTCAGTATCCTTAGGAGATCCTAGAATTAATGCTCCACAGGTACTGAGGAACAGACTACATTCTCAAATGTTCCTTACTCTATTGGTTCCTTCTCCCATAAACTGTCTCTAGCAAATAAAACAATAACCCTTCCCACAATCCAGGACTACACTCCAGCTATCAACTCTCTTCCTCTTCCCACTACAGCCATGCTTTTTAGAATAGTCAAGACATGCCATCTTCACTTCTCCACTTCCCATTCACTTTTCAGTCCACTTCAGTCTGACTTTTCTCCCATCATGCTACTGAAGCTGCTCTTATGAAGGTCACCAATGCCCTGACAGATCTCACTGAAGCTCTTCACTCTCTCACTTGACCCATCTGCAGCAGTTGGCCATGACCAAAGGGCACACTATAGTGGGTTCAAATTTCATCTTTGCTATTTACTGTTCTTTAACTACCCCTTGGGTCCCCATTTTTTCATTTAAAAGAAGATAATTATATTGTTTAAGAGCTATAATGAAAGTGAAATAAGAAAAACGTATGGCAAAGCACCTAACATACTAAATGCTTGCTGATTTAAGGACTATATGAGCTTCAAGAAAGGTTTTTAGATGAAAAGAAATGGTGTAGCAGCCACTATAACACCTAAGATGTGTAATCCTCCTCTGTGGCAGTTGAGCAACCTTTGTTTAAAAGACCCACCAAGGAAGCAGGGCCTTCCAGAGAAAGCTAGGTTCCAGGAAAAAAAAAAAAAAAGAAGAAAGAACCCTTAGCAAGGCTCTGAGGACAGGCCTTTCTCAGGCAGATGAACTGAAGCAGAGGCTGAAGGAAGAGAGGAAGAGGAGGGGAGGGGAGAGAAGAGGAGGTACTTTAATCCAGAGAAGAGAAGTGGGTGGGGAAGGCCTGGGAGAGTAGATCTCTACAGGGAAGTAGTGGCTTCCATTTTTGGCAGTGCCTGAGGAGTACAGGGACAAAGGGCCTGTTAATGCTGGTGTATGTTGAGATTTCACTTGTGCCTTCCTCGGGTAATCAGTGTTGAGTGCTTGGCTGGCCTTAGCTGAGGGGCTTGTTAATAGGGTCTGTCAGGTCCTGGTGACCCTCACAATCTACTACTCAGAGGAGATGCATCAAGATAGAAAATCTGAAATCAGGCCTATCAGAAAATGTAGGACTCATCTTTGGAGGGTAAGTTTAGTATCCAAAAAAATCTAAATATAGAAATAGTTTATAGTTACTCAAAAGAAATGACATGCTCAATTTACGGACACTTGCTATACTAAGAAGACCAATTTCAATTCTTAATATAGATGTCTGTTCAAGTTAGGAGGTATTTTTTAAGATTATATTACTACTTATTTTATGATCTAGAGTAAATATTAAAATATTACTATAATGTAGTTAGAGTCAGCATTAACTTTATAAAACAGATCCCAGAGGATCTCTAACTTATATCCTAGGTTTTTTTTTGTTTTGCTCTATCAAAAGTAGATTTCTTTTTCGAAATTTTTTTTATTCTTCTTTTTTAAAAGACAGGGTCATGCTCTGTCACCCAGGCTAGAGGGAAGTGACAGATCACAAGCTCACTGTAACCATGAACTCCTGGGCTCAACTGATCCTTCCACCTCAGCCACTGCTTCAGCCTCCCAAGTAGCTGGGGCCACAGGAACACACCACACCTGGCTAATTTTATTTTTTAAAGAGATGGTCTCGCTATGTTGCCCAGGCTGGTCTCTAACTCCTGGCCTCAAACAATCCACCTGCTTGGCCTCCCAAGTGCTGGGATTACAGGCATGAGCCACCAAGCCCTGCCTAAGAGTAGATTATAAAATGAAGAAAGTAAAGTACATATGAGAATTCACTGGAACATATCAAAATTGGACCTGAGGTGGGGCCTTAGAATCTCTAGTTTAAATTCCCATTTTTTCATATACACATCAAGTTGAATCACTCTGATGATATACTTAAAAGAACTGCCCTACCAGATAGAAATAAACTGAGATAATCATCCTTTAAATCCAAGAAATATTTCTTACCGGGCCAACCAAAAACAATTGTTAAAGACTTCAGTATACTCCACAGTTGAGACTACCCTTACCCTACAGACAGCTCAATTTTAACCATCAACCATGCAGTCTAATCCCTGAAGGTTTCTAAATCAATTTATTTGCCATATAGATTTGAAGCAGGTTAGAGGATTACAGAAAAAATTCAAGCATCAGATAATGACTTTCAGTGGCAATATTAAGATGCTGGATTTTATTATTTTGGTTTTTAGCACCTAGTCTTCCTAGAGTGATCACAAAGGTCTTTCCTTAAAAGGTTAAGTTGGAGACTGAGGAGTAGGCAATAATTTATTATATTCACAACAACATTATACTAAGTATGTATGTGCTACGCACCATTGCTTAAATGATGTCAAGTACACAAAAATGAAATACATTTCTATCACTATGTATTTTTTTATTTTCTTTAAACCTAAAAAAAAAAAAAAAAGTTCCTTTATATATCAGCATTAAATTTTCCTTTGTTTAAAACAAAAGTCTTTACTTATGTTGTTAAAAACTTGCTAGGTCTTAAAGTGAGGAAATCACTTTCATCAAAGGTGAACTTTAATCAACAAAATGACCCAAATCTCAAGTTTAGCCTTTCAAATTTGAAATCCAATTTCAAAATGAGTGGCTATTACAGCATTTAAGAGGCCTACCTCCACCGCCCTCAGGATATCTCTGAAAACCGACCGCTGCTTTCTCTTGTCCACTTTGGCCCGGTGTTTATTTCCATCTGTCGCCAAAGCCCTTAGCATCTGAGTCAAAGACTCCATATCTTCGTAAAAAAAGTCCTGGTCAAGGAAAGCAATTTTGTTTCATTAGTTACTGGTCTTCTTCTAGAGCTATCAAAAAACAGCCTGCTTTTTGAAATTTGTATAGGACACAAATCCTCAAGCTATTTAGACACATCTAACACATTTACATTATCATACAAAAATTTAGTCCAGAAATGCTGCCTACAAGATGATACACTACAGCAAAACAATTAACATTCCCCTTCCAAATATATCCAGAAGCATTCAACAAATACTTTTTGTGTTCCCACTGTATATAAGACATTACTGGGATTTCAAATAAGCTTAGTGAGAGACATGTACACCAAAAGAGCTTCTATCTTTGGGCTTCCCAGTCCCCAAGCTACACACTCTGAGAATTCCAACTGTTACTATTCCAAAGGTGCAAGCTATCAGTAATGCTTTTTAAAGACTCTAATTTCTAATTATTGCCACATTTAAATAAGCAACAAAACATTTACATCAGGCGCACAACTCAGGTGATTAAATTATTTAAGGCAAGAAGATCCTCTAATCCTTTTTAGGGAGAAGTTACAGAATGTATTACAATTTGCCATGAGGTTAAACAAAGGGCTTCCTTTATACAGTTAACGTGCCTATACGTTTAATAAGTCTCTGTATTTGGGGTGTTTGTATTCCCTAACTACATTTTACAACTGCAATAAAAACTAAAAGATGATTCAAACTTATTTAGCTGACCAAAATTAGAGCAGATACTTCTTACTAAAAAGCCAGAAGATGAGCAATCTCTAGTTCTAGTTATTCATACCTATTTAACCTTTTTTACATTAGAGGTGTGAACAAAAATAAAATTTTAAGGCTCACCCTCCCCACCAGCTGACTGAATGGACCCCCTCGTGGCCAAAGAAACATCCTGAAACTAAATTGCCTGCCAGGAGGAGATCAGACAGGCCTCATCATGCTCCCCACCCTTCTTGGGGACATCCTTTACAACCCATTAACAGGCCTAAGGTATGTAAGACACACCTGCAGGTCCTTAATTTGCATGACAAATATATGTCCAGTGGCTTGTCTCTGAATAACAGCTTCTTATCTTAAAACATTCCAAGCCTTTAGACATCATGTCTTTAACCAAAGAATCTTTAAACCCACCTATAACCTGTAAGCCCCCACTTCGAGATGGCCCACCTTTTGGGCCAAACCAATGTATGCCTCCCACATATTGATTTATGACTTTACCTGTAACTCCTGTCTCCCTGAAACATATAAAACCAAACTGTAACCCAGCCACAGCGAGTCCACTTGCTCAAGGATTCTTGGGAGTGGCTCTGGGTCATGGTCCTCAAATTTGGATCAGAGTAAATCTTTTTAAAATTATTTTACAGAGTTTGGCTTTTTTTTCCATTGACAAATGTATTTAATCATTTAATTTATTCCATTAAAATAAGCAGCTCTTATTCTGGGCATTCTTCAAACCATATATATAAAAAATTATTTAATTTTAAGAAGTATAAATGTGATTTAATGTCTAAAATGAAAAAGATCACTACAATGGTAGAACATAAGCTTGAAATTAATGTGACAGATATTATAGCTTTTAAGTACATAAATATTTTCTTATTGTCAATATTTTAGAATATATATTCTTAACTGTTTCTCAAATATTTTCTTCAAATGTTCCAATTCACTTTCCTATGTCTGAATTAAAGACAACATCCATTAATAAGATGCAAAGTAGGTATTAAAACAGACCAAAGTTATGTTGATCTCTATATTTAAATTCTAATCAATTTAATTCCACTATAACAAGATGATAGTTTTACTTATAAGAAGTATATTTCAGGGACTGGCAGTTTTCTACTCATTTTATTGGCTACTTGTTACTTGTTCTTTTATAGTATTCTCAAAAAAAATTATAAAAGATTAAAAACTGGGGGAAAAGGGGTGTCACTAGCATTTAGCAGGGATGCTACTAAATATCCTACAATGCACCAGACAGCCCCTCACACGCCCAACATTAAAAAAATTATCCAGACCAAAATATCAATAGTGTTGAGGTTAAGAAACTCTCTTGTAATATGATCTTAACAAAGGATAAAACTCCATCTAGTTTATAGTTTGTGAATCACTGAGTTCAATATACTAAACCTTGGAAAAATAAATGTTAAATATTTCAGGAAAAAGACTCCATCAAATGCTTGGGTATAAAAAAAAGAAAGAAAATAAACTGTAACACATAACAAAAATAGTCCATAAATAGCATCTAAAAGCCTATTATTAGAGTTTAGGATAATTATATAATAACTATAGTTATTATATAACAAACATACGCACATAAAAACCTTATATACTTAAAAAAAATACCAAACAGAAACACTAGGTTCTGTTTTATAACCCAATTCATTTCTTGGTTTTGGATAAGGATTTAAGTCAAATTAAACACGGTTGGATGAGTTCTCCTGGATACCCTGCATGATTCATTAAATCAGAGAACAAAAGATAGGTTAGGTGGTAATGCATTTATATTTATACAAATTTAAACAAACAAATCCAATATGTATAATTTAAACTGCATTATTACTTCACTTTTAGGATGCATTTCAAAGGAAAAAAAAAAGAAAATAAATTACTATCTCTAGCCAGTAGAGGAACATAACATTAAAAATTGGGACATCTGGTTTCTGTGCCTTGAGGTTAAGGACCCATTAACTAGTTGAATAAAATTAAACTGATCGCTAAATTTGAATCCAATTTCTCACATAAGGAGAATCATTAGTATTGACAGCATTAACTTACTTTCCATTCCTACCTGCTATACTTAAAAAAAAAAACGGGTGGAAGTGGGGTTGGGGACAGACATAAATTTTCACACATATAAATCTTAAGAGATGGAACATTTTTAACACAGGTCTAGAATGAAATGTGAAGGACTAAATATGGCAGGCAACCCAGATCACTGTATTAATCTTATTTGGAATTATTCACTTTTAAATAACTTCTTTAATTGCAAAAAAAGTTTCATTCTAGAAATACAGTCTTTCTCCTTAGATTAAAAAGCATCTAGAGGCTGGGCAAGGCTCACACCTGTAATCTTAGCACTTTGGGAGGCTGCGATGGGAGGATTGCTTGAGGTCAAGAGTTCGAGACCAGCCTGAGAAAGAGTGAGAATTCCATCTCTATAAAAAATTTAAAAATTAGCCAGGCATGGTGGTGTGTGCCTGTGGTCGCAGCTAATCAGGAAGCTGAGGCAGGATCACTTAAGCCCAGGAACTGGAGGCTGCAGTGAGCTAGATTGTGTCACTACACTCTAGCTAGGACAATAGAGTAAGACTGTCTCCAAACAAACAAACAAAAAAAAACCATTTAATTAGTAACCCAAGGTTCACAGTAGCATCTACTATTCAGTTAGTTATCACCTATTTAGTCACCCATTTCCCTTATATTTCAGTTTCCTTACTGGATCCTCTTCTATTTATTGTCATTGTGACAATAAATGTCTATGGATTCAGTGAGGGCAGTAAAAGCCGCTGCTCAGTTCTAAACATCAGCACTCTATCACTTATCTAAGAACAAATTCTCCCTTCCAATGGTAAGATTTGAGGCATTCCTTTCTTTTAGCAATCCTTAGAATAGACATCACAAAATAGAGTTACCAAATGTCCCAGTTTGCCTGAGTTAAAGGGTTTCCTGGAACACAAGACTTTCAGTGCTAAAACTGAAACAGTACCAAGCAAACTGGGTCAGCTGGTCAAACTATCACAAACTCAAATACCTTTGAGAACCAAGCTATGGTAACACATTGTGACTGGGTATTGGAACTGCAAAGCAGATTAAAGGACAATGTTTGTCTCCATCTTTGGCTTAGAGAAGCTAAACAGTGACCGAATTCATCTCATCCCAAACCCACGCTGACTTAGTATTTTATTCATTTGTCTGATGATTACCATACAGCACCACATGCCTAAATTACCTAAATCCAAGCATTTCCATACAGATTATACTAGACAAAGCTCTCTCGATGAGTAGTAAAGCATCCCTAAACTTCATTTGTATAGAAAGCAAAAATTAAGTCTAATGAACTAAACTCAAATATTGCTCCACCAACCCCTACTGGTTTATGCTCTCGAAAGTATTATATTGCCACTGCCAAGAAGCTGGGAAATCAATCACTAGGTTCTCAAGCTGGCCATGCTCCAAAGTTATTATCCAATTCTTAATTGCGAAGGTAACGATGGAATAATGGGACTTGGAACACAAGCTTTTTCCTCTGCCAATTAGATACTTACACTCTCCATTCCCCTGGCCAATTCAAAAAGAAGTGCCAAAGATTCGCCAGCAGCTATTCTCATGTTTACATCATCACAAGAGAGGAGGCTTGGAAGTTTATGGAAATGCCTAGAAAATAGTTAGTCATTACTATGTGAATGCAACCAATTATGTCAACTAAATGTTGCTCTTATAAAATATGAAACTAAAAATACATACATTTCAAGCTTTTTCTTCACTTCATTGATTGGGCATATGGTCAGTAACAGTGTCCATGCAAGAAGCGAGCTGATATGAAGCACAGTATGAGGGGTGCTGCAAATAACATTAGTGTCTTTCTCTTTGAGATAGGACTTGGTGAAGATATTTTCCAAACATTCCAGAGTTGAATATAGCTCCTAATGCATAAGAATATGAGGTAAGATAACCATCTTAAATTAGAAATAACTGCAGATAATTGTAGGCAAAGGTTCTCTACTTACAGTAATGTCATCCGTGGCAATAAAACAGCAAACGCCAAAGCAAGTTGCACACTAAAAAAACCCAGAAAATATACAAACATTAATGACTGTAATTTCTTAATTTTACATCTTCCTGCTTTTATAATACAATGAGAAAATTTTCTCAACAACATGATTACATTAGGTCCCCAGCATAGTATATAAAGAGAAAGAATATTAGACTAAGAGTCAAAGGAAGTGGGTTTCAGCCCAAGCTCTGCTACCAAATTCACAGCACAACTTTTTTAAGAGAGTAATTCCATTCCTCTTGGGCCTTCTTTTATTAATCCATAAAACTAAAGTGGATAGTGTGTGCAAATGAGTTACATAATTTCTAAAACCATTCCAGCTCCATAGTCTATAATTTAAATTATTATTTTTCTTACTCCATGTGAGTAAAGCATTTTGAAAGGGTGAACTACCTCTTGTTTCCTTTTTGTATACAATACAGGTGCCTTGTACATCATTTCAAACTTCAACTGCATTTCAAACATAGAGATAAAGCTTAGACACTTGATATAAAGCCCACTCTACTAAAAACCTTTAAAACACATTAAGATTGCTACTAGCCTTTAAGCTTTTAAACCATTTATATTCCTTTTGTTTTTATGAAGACTCTACTACAAAAATTTCTAAAAGAAATTTGTTTCTTTTAAGCACACAGAGGCAGAAACCTCATAAAATTTAAATAATTGTACTCAAACTCCCCACTTAATGAAGCACGTCATTAATTCAGATTTCACTCATTTTGAAGTATGTTGTAAAGAGGTTGGGAATCCTTTAGTTGCCTTTTGTTGGGGGAGGGGGAAAGGGCTAAACAAGTGAGTACAATATAATATTACAAAGGTAAAGCTTACCTAATAAAACACACTCAGAACACATATATAATCTGCTTGGAACATAAACATAAACAGGAGCCATTAATTCTCAGAATATTTGATTTAACAAATTAATCTGTGTGAAGACAGGATTTGTAACCTGAGATTTTATTATTCTCCATTTCCTTTTTCTCCATATTTTGTTATTTCCTCATGTTGTTCCATAGTCCCTTATGTTGTTCCAAGTACCACTAAAGCTTTAATTCTTTAAAGTCACCATGGGCATCAGGTCCAGGTTTCAGCTAGTTCTGTTCTAAGGACCATTACACTTGTAATACTAATCTGCTTGGTGTCACTATTTTATTTTCAATATTTAATGGTGGCAAAAATTGGACATTGTTAAAATTAAAAAGTAGCCTAAGCATTAAAAGAAATTTTCAATCTGTAATTTTTTCTACTAAGTAAGCAGCAGAAGCAAGACCACATCTCTCCTTTGGTGACTCTAAGAGAAATGGCAGATTAAAAATAAGGACTGCCTACATTTAATATGGATTCCATCTGCTAATATGATTATCCCAAGTTTAAAGAAAAAATTACAGCAAGTCAGAAGTGTGAAGAAAATGCCTTTAAATGACCATAACAAACTTACATACAACCAAAATTAAGTGACCTCTTCAAATATCTACTGAGAAGAGTATTTCCTAAGATTTCAAAAAATACACCCATGATTTAAAAGTTGTACAAATTCACACCAAAGGGAAGAAACAGAAAGGAAAGTAACAAAAGCTAATTAAGCATTTCAGGATTAATAACTACAGGAACACACAGACATTATCATGAAGTTGCCAAACTCCTATTTCTTTCCCTCCAAGGCAAACAGTTAGACTATTCCCAGCCTCCATACAGTTGGTAAGCCAAGAAACTGACTGCAGAAATGATATGCTTTGGTCTGACTCTGTCACCTAACTGCTATCTTAGCTGCCATATGAAAAGGACCTAAAAGTGGGCAGAGCCACAGAATGGAGGTCTGGGATTCCAACCAACTTGCATTAGGTGGTGGCTTAAGCAGGAAATAAACTTTCACTAAGCCACTAAGATTTTAGGGTTTACCTTATATAAAGATTAATAATGTCAGTTACCTTAAGTAATACTAAAGAGGAAGCTAATTTGAATAATCAATAATAAAAGTATTAAAATGTTTCAAACTTTAAACTGGTTCACTGGTTTAAAAAAAAACAGCTTAAGATTCACAGATTATTTTCCAAATCCACTAAGACCACCTCAGATGTTTCTGAGATACAGCAGAACATGTTGAGTGATCATTTAAATCACTTACTAGCATATCAAAAACAAAAAACCCAAGAAAAACCCAAAATCTGAAGTCAAGTGTTACAAGTGCTAAGTATCAAACAATTAACAAATGAAATATTTCTCAAAACACAAAACTAGATAAATATTTCACAACTCAGAGTTTCAGAGTTTTCTACATCTACTCAAATCTACCCAATGAATATATATAGCATTCATCTTTTCATAAAGACTACTGGCTACAGCAGCACCCTCACCCCCCACCACGACTATTACATTTCTTAAAATAAAAAGTAACCACCCAATAACCATTAAGTGTCTAGATCATTTAAGTTCTAATCAAAATTATTCTAAAATCACCCTAAATAACTCAATATAATATTTATATCAGTATATAATTTTCAATTTCAATGATTATAGAAATTTGCTCTACACGGGATGCTCTTCGGAATCTCCGAAAAATTTAAGAGAACAACTGTCATATCAAGTCTACTTATACTAAAACTAAAAGACACATGAGAATAAAATATTAATAAAAATCTACTATTTAAAAAAATGCTATATTCCTAGATTATTCATCAGAATGCCTGGGTGTCATGCCTAGATAAATCTATAAATTTAAAAATCTTATACTTACAGTCTGCCTAGCCTGGATATTAGCTGTCCCATCACAAATGATTTTCTTTAAGACTGGTCCAAGAGTTTTTAAAATCTCTTCACTTTCAATTCCAGGGCCCAACTGGACACAAAGAACAGATGCTAATGCTGCAGCTGCACGCTGCTCATCACTCTTACCTACAGCAGAAGACGAGATGCAACTATAATAAAAGTCTTTTCAGTAGGCTACCTTATTAAGATAGCAATTTCCCAAATTTGTTCAATTATAAAATAGCACCTATCATTTATGAAGCCCTTATGCTTCAGGCTTTGAAATAAGCTATAAACTTAGGTTAAAGAGCTAGGAGTTTAGAAATGGACATCTCACTCAAATTCTAGATCCCACCTACTAGCCAAACAACCATCAATTTTTTTTATTCCCTAAACAGCGTTCTTCATCTGTAAAATGGAGATTAATATTTATCTTAAGGGAATACCATAATGATTCAACTAAATAATGTTTCAAGCCGATTTCTGTCTTCCAACTCCTTAATGTAGTCATATAAATAGTGCTCAAGCAGCCTTTGAATTAACCTCCTAAGCATTTCAGATGTACATGGCCCATGAGGTAAACCTTCAGGAAACATGTGTCTCTTACATTTTCGGTGCTAGAAATATTTTGTTATGTTCTTATCTGGCAAAATAAGTACTCTGGCAGACCCAAATCTTTTTTTAATGTTGATGGTTCCTGAAACTGAAAAGTCTAGTAACACTAGACTTTAAGATATGGTAACACTATCTTTAAAATCTCTCTTCATTCTTAAAAGTTCTAGCATTATAACAATATGAATTCTAGAATTTCTATTATAAAGTTCTAGAATTCAAATATTCCAAGGGATAGATCCTGAAAATGATGTCATCTATAGGTACTATCGATGTTTTAAATAAGTACAAGGGAAAATGATCTAGATGATTAGGATACATTCTCAATTTTTGAAAAATGAAGTAGGATGGCTTTTTTAATAATAGCTTTTGTTGATGATGTCTGACACATGCTTTCAAGCCTTTCTGATGTAACAAAAGGATGGCAATCACCTCTTCTGATACAACAAAGGATAACAATCCATCCTAATCCTTCCTAGTTTCAAGCTGTTTATCATATAAACAAAGTTTCTAACAAGTTTCATTTTGAGTTACAACAAGCATGGTGCATTCCCTGACTAGTTGGAAGAGCAGGCCAGTGATCTAGTGCCATTAACAAATGTTACTGCAAAAAAGGTATTAAATAGCAAATTCCTTATTTGTTTTAAGCCTGTGACTCAAAAATAAGGGCATTACCTTTTTTCAGGCAGCGTTCAATGCTATCAGTTAAAGTCATTCTTCTTTCCAGAATAAATTCATAAAGCATTTTTGAGGCCAGTGCATTTTTAATACCGTCAAGAGCTGCCTGCCTTGTCTTCGCACTATTGAAAACACAATGTAAGGAGAAAAGATGCAGCTGGAATGTACAAGCAATGACTTTTTAAAATATAACTTAATTTCCTTCTAAGCTTTTTCTGCCTATAGTTTTAAATCTAATTGTCATCAAGCTGTAACCATTTTTAAAAAATATAATTTAATTTTCACCTACAACTCACCTTATTACGTAAAACACTTTAAGCTGCTTTATATCATAGCCTTCTGCTGTGTATTAGATTGATAGCCACAACTTTAAATAACTACATAATATTGTATAGTTTCAATGTACAAGACATAGTCTCCTATATTACATATTTAAGTAAACTCACATTTTTTAACACTACAAAAGTCTAGAATTCATGTTTGCATCTTCTGGGCTTTTTAATTCCATTTGTTTAAGGTAGTTCTAGAGCTACGATGAAGTAAAAAATCAATTTACCTTTGACATTTTTTCATGTCTGTAACAAAACTAATGAGCAAGCAGCTTAAAGCAAAATTTAGTTGTCATTTCTAGTTGAAGATTAACTTTTTTTTTTTTTTTT
>CAUYPO010030196.1:0-29315 GCA_963574435.1 Cheirogaleus major | reverse complement strand
ATATTCCTGGATACAGCTGGACCCCATTCTACTAAGTGAAGCATCTCAAGAATGGAAAAACAAGCACCACATGTACTCACCAGCAAATTGGTATTAACGGATCAACACCTAAGTGGACATATAGGAATAACATTTGTCGGGTGTCAGGCTGGTGGGAGGGAGGAGGAGGGGATGGGTATATACAAACATAATGAGTGAGGTGTGCAACGTTTGGGGGATGGTCATGCTTGAGGCTCTGCCTCGAGGGGGAAGGGGGGCATGGGCAATATATGTAACCGTAATATTGGTACCCCCATAATGTGCTGAAATAAAAATAAATAAATTAAAAAAGCCAAAAAAAACCCCAATAATTTTTTCTTTTTCTTTTAGAGGTGACAACATCGCCAAGTGGTTTTTCTGTGGAAAAACTATATTTTAAAGAATAGGATTGTACCAGGTGATTATTTTTAATGCATCTACATATCAGGAATATCGTAAAGTCATAGAATTTAAAGGGAACTTCATCACCTACTAAATTTCTTATTCTTTATTTTGCTCCTCTAATTTTAGAAACAAAACCATCTATCATTTGCTAAAATATCTTAAGATAAAGAGACTAGATATTGCTCTTGAAAACGATCACATGGCCTTTTGTAATGTTTTCAAGTACACATTTATTGCAAAATTATATGGTGCTGGGGGAACAAAATCAAATAAGACACTTCCTCTTTCAGTTATGCATTCATTGAAAATATTTCTTGAGTGTCTACAATGTGCCAGTGTGATTCCAAGGCATTGAGGTTCACCAGAGAAAAAGTTAGACCAAGTTGCTGCCTTCATGAAAATTACAGCCCATCTGAGAAAGACAGAAATTTTTTAAAAAGGTAATATATTTGCAGGCAGTGAAAAATGCTGTGATTACTAATAAAGCAGGATGAGGAGATTAAGGGTGATAGGGACAAGGCTGCTGTTTTAGACAGGACGGTCCAAGTAGAGCTCATTGACAAGGTGACATTGAAACAGAGAGCTGGATGTGTTGAGAATGAGGGGTAAGACAATCTAGGGAGAGGGAATCCAGTAGAAGGGGCTACCTTGAGGGTCGTTCCCAAGGCTGGTGGTTCTATGTTGGCTGAGCTTGGAGCCATGAAATTGCAGGAGAGGAGACAGGAAAGAGATATGGAAAACATTTGAAGGGATTATATATTGTGTTAAAGTATTAAGATTTTTCTTGAAGGCAGTGTGGAATTAAAGAAGTTTAAGAGGAGGTAAGAAAAAGCCAGTGCTTTTAGCCAGTTACTCTGGCAGTGGCATGAATATTAGGAAGGGTGAAGGCATATGATGCCTTTTATATAGTGTAAGCCAGAGGTCTTCAAACATTTTTGTTACCTCCAGCCCCAAAAAGAAGTAATTTTGAAAAATACTTAAGCACATTTTATAAGGAGCTTAAATACTTGCCAAAGGTATAATTTCCAGCATCCTCAAAATATTGGCATTTAAAAATAATTATTTCACTCCCTTAAAAGTATCCAATAAAACAAACAACAAGATGATTTGATTCCTCCCATCATTAATTTAAAAATGTGCATTAAGTTGTTTTTCACAGTTCTTACATTATCATCTTTTCTCCTTGAACTTCTTTCACAGAATTTGACCCTAAAATAATATATTTCTAAGATTTGTAAATTTTTTATGGATAACCCTGTCATGTTTTCTACCACCTACCCACGTACACACATCAAATGCTTATAATGTGTATTAATTTTAGTTTTCTGTGACCAAAATATTTTAAGTGTTAAAAAATTTCTTCTGGATTAAACAGCCATCACACAATTCATCAACATAAACAAATGGTAATATAAGAGCAACAATAGCAGCAAGCCCTCATGTAGTGCTTATTACATTTCCTTATATTCTTAATTAATTCAAATCTTCACAGCCACTCTATGAGGCAGCTCAGAACTTTCATTCAGATAAACAAAGAGGTGGGAGTGGAGAGACTTTTGTTGTGGCCATGTCTTTGAACCCCTTCAGTGCTATCTGCTAAAATCAAATAATGAATTGTCATTGAAGGGTAGCTTTAACTATTTATTAGCTAATTTAATTTCTTGGTAGTGAAATATTTGAAAGCACCTGACCTGGTGAGAAATCTGTTACCTCATCATGAGAGCCATGGTTACTGGATGATGTGGTGCCGAGACAGGGCACCACAGACAGACTGGCTGGTCGGTCGAGAGGTTGGCCTTTCTTTTGCTAAGGGAGAGAAGGGCAACCCACCCACGAGATACCTGGATTCTGCTACTTTCTACGGAAGATCAATTGTAGGAAAGATCACCAGGGAAGCTGAAGATCTTAGAAACCAACTTCCTTAACACTTTTACTTCTTTTTTTCCCCTGGGAGAGCCCATCTTACTCCTGGGGCCACGTGCACTCTAATCCTCAGACATGTGGTTAATCCTGGTCCCTCCCGTTGCCACTTTGGCAGGGCCCTCTTGGATGGCACACTCAGTGTTCCTCTAAGCTACCCCTCCAGTTGCTTCTCTTGTCCTTAAGAAACTTCTTGGCCTTTTCAAACTTTGCTTTTCACAATTTAAGAAACCGAGTTCCCGAGGTATTAAATGGCTATCTCTGGCCAGGACTTGAAATCGGAGACCAGATTTTTATTATGTTGATCTGATCTTTTCATGACGTTCAGTCCTTGACAGGTTGATTTATGTTTTATTGGAATATCGATCCATTTTTTGTCGCTGTTAAACAGCAATAGTAACATTATAAAAAAGTGCAAACTGTGAGTAAAAGTGGGTGATGGTTCTGAAATCATTGCAGACGCAGCTGCTATTAAATATCATACCACCCAAGAAATATATTTTTTTAAAATTGCAATAAGAAAAAAAGTCTTTCCTATTTTTATCCTTGGAATTCTGGAATGATCTTAAAATCATATAGATAAAAAGTAAGCTTTTAAAATTTAAATAGACTATAGTTCTACGAATAGACATGTATTTCTTAAAGGATACAGAAGACATCTCGATATATTAACTTTACCTCTAGCAGGTTTCAGAGCTTGCTGGTTGAATGATCTGTTGGAACATGACTATTTTTGTTAAACTATCACTTATCCAACAGTTACTTTCTTAGTGTAAAATCTCATTAGGGATTTTACATGTTTCCACAGGTAGAGTGGTGGAAAATAGATTGCTGTTGTTTTATTACATTTGACAAATTCTTGGATTCTCATACAGTTTCTCGCATTTGCCTATCACTAGGAAATGGACTATTATCACTTTCCAGGCCTTTGCTGTGGGAAGGAAACAGAGTCCTTTTGAAAGCTGTGGGTGATGTTTGTGAATATTTAATCATGGAGGACGTACAATGGCCTCATTTACAGAGATACATTGAAATTAATTTCATGGTATTCTGTCAAGGAAAGAATCTTAACCATATGCCCTCAAATAAAAATAAATGAGTTAGGAAAACTCTGACCAAGAATTTCCCTAATTCTGCAGAATCTTTACATTCAAGATTTCCTTAAATGAAAATAGAATCATTCATGCAAACATGATTGAGTTCAATTTATTTCTGTTGTTAAAAAGAAATTTAAGAAGGTTTTTTCCTTTTCTGATTGCTTCCAAATTCACACTGAATATCTTTATTTAGGAGTCCCATGTTTTTATCAGAAATACATTATATGCAAAATTAAGTATGAAAAGAGAGGAAGAGTGAAAACCAGATGGACATACTTAGAAGGATGTTAAATACAGTGAGCAGATTCTCCGAGTAAAACATCCGTTCCTTGGGACCAGGACAAAGTTATACATCAGTGAGTCACCCAACTCATGTTCAATGACAATCTCAGAGAAAAGAGCTTAGCTCTGTCTGGACACATGGCACTTTAGTGGCTACTGAATAATAAACCTCATTGCTTGGTTTGGTAAACCTATGGATTGAAAGTGGTTTTGTGGGAGAATTTCTTATACAAATTTTACTTTTTGCCATATGATGTTTTAAAATCTTTTATAGAAATTTATCAGTTTTGAAATTGTACCTGGATTTTCTTATACTTAATTTATAAAGAAATTTATGCATGGTTTCTTCTAGTACTTACTTGTGTGGTTTCATATTTTGCACATTTGGAGTTTTTATGTTTGCTGTGAATCTGCAGTTACCTTTTTCCAAATAGGTATCTGGTTTTCCTCACACCATTTATTAAAAAGTACATATTACTCATAGCTTTGAGATGTCACCTTAATTGCTTCTAAAATTTCCATAAATAGATTAAGTCTGTTTCTAAGTATTCTACCCTGTTTCTCTGGTGTGTCTGTCAAGGCATGTTCTAGTACTATACTGTTTTGATTATAGAGGCTTTACTGTATAATTTAATACTGGGTGGGGCTGCATTCCTCCCCCTACCATTCCCTTCCTTTTTAAGGTGTTCTTAGATATTTTTGCATGTTTCTTTGGGAGGATTTAAAGGCAAAGTGTCATAATTTCTGTAACTAACTCTCAAATAAATATACGTAAGAAAGATAAAGCAAATGTGATAAAATGTTATCAAGTAATGAATCTCAATGAAGGGCATGTGAGTGCCCATTATAAGATTCTTGCAACTTTTCTTATTGTTTGAAACATTTCAAATTGAAATGTTGGGATAAAAATCAAAGAAGTAAGTTGGAGGGAAGTTAAAGTGGTTACCATTAATGCTTTGGGGGAGGATAGACAGGTGGTGGTGGAAGAGTGACTCCTTAGTATGTAATTTGAAATAAAATTTTTAAAAACTTTTGAACCACGTAAATATATTAGTGATTCGAGAAAAACATAAATAAAATCAAAGTTAATACAAATACCTCTAACTATGGGAGCTATGAAGGGATTTCAGGCAAATGTCAAGCATCATGAGTGTTAGCACTGGGAAATTCTGGAGGATAGACCAGACAAGGGAGCTCTTCTGGAATTCTGGCTCTCTCTGGTCCGTCTGCCCATTGCTGAGAGGAACTGGGGACAGGTTGGCATCTCACTTTCAGAGGGGATGTCCCCACAAACACAGGTCTTTCAGACTTAAAAATGGCATTTCTAACTCCTCTCCCTACTCTCTTCCTCCTCCTTATCACTCTGTGGAGGATTTTGTGTTTATTAAAGGCCATTTAACTTTCACTGGCTGGGGTCATGTGCAAGGAATCTGCTCGCGTTGGAGTTGATGGAGCGCGCACACACCGCACATTTGCACATTCCTGACATCACTCTCTCCTCTCTGGGTTCCACTTTTCAAGTAGAAGCCCTGAGGATCAGAAGGAGCAAGAAATCCTGCACAGCTCAAGCTAGCTGGCCCAACTACTCGGCTCTAGGCCTTTTTTGTTCTCCCTGGAATCCCATTGTCTTGTTTCTTATCCTTCATCTGGCTACAAGGTTCCTTCATTCAGGCCACAGTATAAACTTCACTTGTTCTGAAAAGTTTTTCTCTATTTTTCAGTCCCTTGTTTGTTGTCCTTTCCATGTGCTCCCACAGTCCTTGGAACAACCAGAATATAAGACGTTTGTGGAGGGTTGCAACTGCCTAATGATCACTAACATTTATTGACCACTCACTATATGTTCAAAGTTTAAATGTACTATTTGATTTTCACATAAATCCCATGAGATAGGAGGCATTTTGAGCTCTATTTTAGAGAAGGGGAAAGTAGAAAAATGTAGTCACTTGCTGACACAAATAGTAATTAAAATGGCATTCACATTCTTGCCTAACCGCTTCCCTTAAATGTGGGCCTAGTAACTTGCTTCCAGGAACCAGAATACATATGGTTTGGTTATAAAAGACTGGGATGTCCATTTTGCTATCAAATTCTCCCTTTTGCCTTTTCCGCTCGTACCCTTTGATGAAGCAAGATTGTATATTGAAAAGACCCACATACCAAGAAGCTAAGTGGATGCCCTCAGTCCAACAACTGTCAAAAAGTTGAATCCTGTCAACAACTATATGAGTAAATTGTGAAATAGATCCTTCCACTGTTGAAGCTGCAGATGAAACAACAGTCACATGTACAATTGCAACCTTGTGAGAGATCTTGACAGAGAGGGCCCGGTTAAGCTATGCACAGATTCCTGACTCACAGAAATTGTAAGATATTAAGTTTGTGATGTAATAAGCTGTTGAGTTTTGGGGTAAAGAGGGATAACTTTGGATAGTTAACTAATAAATAACTTAGCAATGGACAGCAATAGGCAAGTATTATAATATACTTGACTTACATCCCACAGGTAGAAAAAGTACAGGGTTAAAGTCCAGGGGTTCTGCCTCTGTCTGATGAATTTTTATGTCATCCTGCCTGGTTACTTACCAACTGTTTTTTCTTCATTTAAACATATTCTGACTTTAATTCCTAGTATTGAGCCCTGAGTATGGTATTTTGTGTATCCTTACTAATCAGGGAATGAAAAGTAGGGTCCATGAAAAATAAAACATCATACGGTAAATTAGCCAATCAAAGCAAAATTTTTTCAATTTTGTATTTCTTAAAATTGAGGGAATGCATATAACATAATGCTTTGAACTATTTTGCAAGTCTGTGTACTCACTGTTACATTAGAGTTATTTTAACTATACTAGAGTAGAATTGGATAGCACATGTGAGCACTAATTTGAAATTAATTCCTTTATCACACATTAAATATCATCTAAATTTTTGCATCTGTGCCAAGCCCTTGGAACAAAGTTGAATGAGACAGTGTAGGGGGAAGACAAAATGCAAATAGTGAGATCATTGCAAGTGATTTAATCAAGATTTGAACAAAGACCTGTGGCATAGAGGATAAATAAAGAGTACAGTGGCGCAATCTTCCTTTGGTGGCCTCTCCGTTTCTTTTCCTCTTACTCTCTGTCCATACATCAGTAGTGAGAGTGGTACACACATTTATTAATATAGTTCTGTCTAATCCAGATCACCAGAAATGTTTACTCATGAGAGTTAAGATCTTACTCAATGGTTTTAATTGTAAAGCAATTGTGAGAAAAAGTTCAAGAGAAACAATTTGGCTGATAGAAGTAGAGTGCTATTGATTTTAATGAAACATTGAGCAACAGAGGTGAGAGACTTGACATTGAAAGAGATGACGCACAAATTAAAAAAAAAAAAAAGAGAATTGCCAATTGAAGGTGAACAACCAGAGAAGCCATTTAAAGTGTTGTTCTTTTGATGTTCAAAGTAACTTTCAGTGGTTTTTACATACATAGAAAAGAAAATCTTTTCTTCTGCATCAAGGTTCTGCCACACAAAGCAAACAAAAAGAAAAAACATCATTTGCAGTTAGTCATTTTCTACACCCCAATCAGATGATCAAAAATAAGTTTTTCATAGGTTTACTCATAGTGAATTTGCACTGCTGCATCTCAATAAGCTATTTTATAGCATTACTTTTTGTCAGTCTATGTGGGATACCATAAGATATCTCCCAGGAACCTAGAAATAATGAAAATAAAATTGCTCTCAGACAGTTGAACTATGAGCCAAACAAATGAAAAATAAAAATGGAGAATCACAGTTACCTTAAACAGACAAGAGTTCCCAGGACTGAAACACTTGATTGTAACCCGCCAGAATGTATTAGTGTATTAGGGAAGAATATATTTTCAACTGATGTCTGCACAGCCATGAGAGGATAAGGGAAGAGAAAATCCCAAAGCAATATGGGCCATGCCTTTTAAGCATTGTCCTAGCCAATGAGCAAGAACATCCTTTTGAGTAGGATGTATCCAAATCTCCCAAATTCGTGTTGTGTTTCCTTCTCATGGTCAGTAAGGAAATCTCCAATTGCGTTCTGGCTTCCAGTGTGGGTTAATGCTAGTGAGGCAGATACTGATAAGAGGTGAAGGAAGAAAGGCAGTTATCAGTTAGTTAAAAAAGAATGGAGAGCGTGAATAGTGATCACAAAAATAAATTTCAATATTTCAATAGCAGCCTGAAGACATATTCTATGAATTAATGCCAGTCTTTTTAACTTCATACGTTTGACCAATTCTTTTCTCCATTATAATTTGAACATACTTAATCCTCTCTTATCTTAAAAAATAAGATAAAGTAGACATGCAACCTCCACTTTTCTAACACCCCTTTCCTGAGCCCCAGCTAATACTATAAAACAAGCGAAATCTTCCTTAACTCTATTCATTTAATTTTTTTTTTTTGAGGCAGAGTCTCACTCCATCACCCGGGGCTAGAGTGCAGTGTCATTGTGAAAGCTCACTGCAACCTCAAACTCCAGGGCTTAAGCCATCCTCCTGCCTCAGCATCCCAAGTAGCTGGGACTACAGGTACTGCACCACTGGGCCCAGCTCTATAATTAGTAGAGATGGTGTCTAACTTTCACTCAGACTGGTCTATTAATTTAATTTCTTAAGTTTATTTATCTATGGTTTCCCCCTCGCATTGAGAAAAGGATTGTTTGAATTTTCTAGCAGTATTTCAGTTATACTATGGGGATTCAAAAGAAGCATTGTTTGTCTAAGTTTGTCCAAGTCAGTTGCAAGAGGATCAGCCTCTAGACAGCTCATCAAGGAGGAGGCTGAGGTCATTGGTGAAACCTCACAGGGGAGAGAATCACAGGGGTGGGACCAGCACCAAATATGAGGAAAGTTTCCTTTCTGGGCCTCTTCAGTCAGTCTGCACCATTCATCTCAGATTTTAGAGTTTGGAAGCTTCCTGAGTAGCTTAAGAAAACATAAGATGCAAAATTCCCAAACTAGAACTAACCCAAGTGGTTGACTCTTTTTATTTCCATAAATTTGGCCAGAGACATGACAACTTGGGGGATTCTATGCACTGTTTTAAATTTTAATGATTTTTATGACCCAGACTCTGCTAGGCAGTATAGTATAAGCACTTGTGATCAATACCAAAGGAATCCACCTGGTGTAAAATCCAAATTTCAAAAATTGAGTAAGATTGTGTGTTCTGGGTTTAACAAGATAGTTACACATATAAGAATTCAAAATGCTGAAGCAATTGGTAGAAACAATTACTCTTTACCTTGTTATGAACATGAAAGTGAGAAGGAGCAAAGAACAATCAGCAAGTGAACACCTTTTTCATATTTTTTGTGACAGTTACCTGGAATGGGCAGGGAAGAAAAATGCAGATAAGAAAATTAAAACCACAGGCTCCTGGGGGCCAACAACTGCCTTCTGATCCTAATTTGATCTGGAGTTAAGAATGCAGGGAGGTTCTGTAACCATTTATTCTGCAGAGCAGAGCTTCGACTTTTCTGACAACAATGTCTCCCTGGAAGCTACACAAAGTCATCTTTGATTGCCTGTGATCAAAGCCAGGAAAGCTCTTCTGCAACATCTTAGATTCAAAAAGCCAAGAAAATCAGAATGCTGAGAGCATATTAATAATTCCTAAACACATTTTTAAGGTGAGCAGTACATCTAACAGACATTCATTATTATTAAAAATGATTTGTTTCTGCCTTTCTTATTGGGGAAAAAGCCTTAACTCTACTTAGTAAGCTGCATGTCAGAGTGGATATTGAACAATATTGTTTTATTCAGAATTTATGCAGCTGATCACATAGAAATAGGATTGGGTAATGAAAAACTCTATAGAATAGAAATCAGGAGATTCAGTTTTGTCATTGAATAGATATAACACAGTGGACACTTCTAATAGTCTTGGCCTTACCATCCCTATCTGTGAATGGGCTGCGGAGCTTGAGCTCTCTGTAACTTCTTTGGAATGTACTAGCTAACAAGGCTCCTATGAGATCTCACACATCCTTGTTTATAGTCATGGCCAACCCTTCACAAGATTGCTGGGTCCCAAGCTCTCTCCTTGGTCTTCTTTGCTTCCTCTTCTATATCCTTTCTGCCTTGTTAGATGTTTTTATTGGCAAGGGAGGTGCATACATCTTAATGTAAGTTAGTGTGTAGCACCTGACCAAGAATTATTTGTATTTTCTAAAAAACAAGCATGCTTTGGCAAGCAAAAACATGAAATGTGATGTGTAAGAGGAGTATATTTTAAAGTCAGAAAACATGCTTATGTATTCCAACTATGAAATTTATTATCTGTGTGAATTTCATCAGATGACTTAACTTCTCTGAGCCTCAATTCCTTATTTGTGTAATAAAGCCTAGTTTGTAAGGTTACATGAAGTAAAAAAGATGGAATGTTTAGGAAAAGTATAAATTTATATTTATTATCCAAAGTACATAATCTAAATGGTAAAGTCTTTATTATTTTTATAATTTATTTAAATTTATTTACATATTCATGATTGTTGGTGGTAGTTGTGGAGGAGTATTAGTAATAGTAGTTGTAGTGATAAGAACTACCAAATTATTTTTTAATGATAACATTTCATAAATAATAGGAAATCAGAGTAGAAGAATTAGTTGGGGAAAGGGAAGAGTCTTTCTGGTGCAATTAAAATAGGTATGCCCATGTTTAACATAATGTCTCAACTAGTCACCCTGAGTATTTTTTACTTTCTTTCCTTCTCTCTCTTTCCTCTGCCTTTCATCCCTTCCTTTCTTCCTTCCTTCTCCATCTTTCTGTCTTTTACTCTCTTTCTTTGTCTCCTTCTGTCTTCCTTTCTTTCTTTTTTGCTTCTTTAATATGCACCGATCTACATTTGCAAACTCCAATTCTTGATGCATTCCAAAGGAAAGACAAGCCAACCACAGGTAGAAACATTACCCTGATCCATCAGGGTCAACAGCGACTACAGAAGGCATTTGATGAGGACAAAGGAAGTGGTTACTTCACCTGGAAATACAGACTTGAGACTCAGAACCATAGCTGTCATTTGGCAACCTAGCAGGGGTGTACAGACAAAATGTGGCATCACGCTTGTCTTGAGCTACTGATTGTTGAGGCAGATTTTCTTCTAAAGATAGGACTCCAGGCAATATGGTCCAAACTCTCCTTGATTTTCTGAACAATGGTCATTACTGAGAGAGCAGAGAGAGAGAGAAGAATGAGAGAAGCCAAAATTGGAGAGTATGAGAGAGTCAAGCTCTCTTATAAATCTTCAGTAGGAAAAGAAAAGCTGTGAAACCAACACAGATTTCAAATAAGATCCATTGGCAAGAAAGCCACTTCCCACCACCCCACCCCAGCCTTTTGAACATTCCTGTCCTTAGCCTACTTCCCTCTCATCTGCTAAGGGAACCAGGATGTTGGGACTGGACATTTTTTCCAGTTCACCTCCCTCTAGTTGCCTCTCTTGGTGTCACCTTTCCCCTTCAAGGTTGCTCTTGATGCTAAAGGTTTCCATGACTTTATTTCGACTGGAGTGAGGAGTGAGCATATGTTATTATAGAGCCATTTCCTATAGACAGTCCTGGGCCCAGGGAAAACTTTCAACTGCACGCTCCATAAGTCCTTCTTTATTTCTTTCAGCCACACGGCAGCTCTGCTGATGCCTCTCAGCCTAAGACACCCAGCCAATATGCTGCATGCAAGAGGGTTTTTACTACAATGGGAAGGAATTTGCATACATCCTGGTGGGTACTGGTGCACCTGATTTTTATGTAGGTTTTAAGCAATCTGACCAGTTTATTTAAAGACCTTTTAATGAGCATTTATATTATGATTGTTCCCATTATTTGCCACTACGATTCCACATCCAGGGGTTTTCTCTCCAGGAGCTAGCTGCCTTCTCTATCTGCCTGTAACACATTCACAAAGTTAATGAGGACATGTGCACATGGCAGTGGGCGTCACCATTTTATTTGCTTCCAAATATGGCTAGCATATGTTGTCTCAGTATAGAAAATCCAAATTAAAATGCTAAGTCTTTTTAGTACCGGCAAGAGACAATAGTCACTAGAGCTAGGACTCTTCTGAGAAATGCATGATGTCTCCAAGGTTTCCTTAGAGTTCAAGTTTCTCCATCATAGCATCTTGTTATGCAGCCCACATTTGCCCCAACTCAAATTAAGTTCTGTTCATATGATATTTCATTCTATTCAAACAGTGATTCTTATTGCCTTTTCAGACCCCATTTCTAAATTTATTTTCCGAAAGAAGTTTTTGTTCTTAACTTTTCATCTTGTGGCTGGATGTCACCATTGGATTTTAATTATCAAGGATCCTGGCCCAGAAATGTTCAGTTATTTTCTAATAAATTAGATAATCTCATTGTAGCAGAACTGTTTTTGCAGGGACATTTAGCTCTATTATCCTCTTGATCTCTTTTGGGCTTTTAATGTTTCAGTAAATAGTGATCTGGTAACCTGCATGAGATAAGGTCTGGGCTAGAGTGGGTTGTGACCTTGCTTTCATTAGCATGTGTCTGAACACTTGACCTAGGAACCATACCCTTTATGGCAGCTTTTCCAGTTTAGTCACTTTCCCCACTAATTTATCTCTTTATAAGAAAAGGAACTTAGTTTTGTTGAGGTGCATAATTAGAAAATTATACTTATTCTTTGATTATATGCTGTGAGCATGAAGGATGTGTGAAAATTTTCAAAAAAGAAAGTCTGGTCCTTGTTTGCAAGAAGCTTACTATTTCTCAGATGAGATAAAATACCCAGAAAAAATTTTTCTCAAAAATATTCTACATCCTGTTTATAATCGCTACAAATAAAATAAAATACCTAGGATTAAATTTAATAAAGAAGTGAAAGATCTCTGCAAGGAAAACCATTAAACATTGTTGAAGGATACTGAAGAGGACACTACAAAAATGGAAAGATACTCCATGCTCATGGATTTAGAGAACCAATATTGTTAAAACATCCATACTACCCAAGATAATCTATAGATTCAATGCAATACCCATCAAATGACACCAATGACATTCTTCACAGCCATAGAAAAAATAATACTGAAATTTATATGGAACTACAAAAAACCCAGAATAGCCAAAGACATCTGAGTAAAAAGAATAGAACTAGAGCAATCCCATTATCTGACTTCAAATTATACTATAGTATAATTTGTCTTTGGTTACTGTAGTAACCAAGACAGCATGAAACTGACATAAAAACAGACAATTAGACCAATGGAACAGAATAGAGAACTCAGAAATAAATCTACACATCTGTAGTGAACTTATCTTCAATAAAGTCGCTATGAACATACAGTGGGAAAAGGACAGCCTCTTTAATAAATGGTGCTGGGAAAACTGGATAGCCATATGCAAAAGAATGAAATTAGACACTTATCTCTTGCTGTATACAAAAATCAAATCAAGTGCCCATCAATACATGAGTGGATTAATAAAATGTGATATATGTATACCATGGAGTTCTATTCAGTCACAAAAAACAATGGTGATCTAGCACCTCTTACTGAATGAAGTATCACAAGAATGGAAAAACAAGCACCACATGTACTCACCATCAAATCGATATTAACTGATCAACACTTTAGTCCACATGATAGTAGTAACATTCATTGAGTGTCAGGCAGATGGGAATGGGGGAAAGGCGTTGGGTATATACACACCTAATGGGTGCTGTGCACACCATCTGGGGGATGGACACGCTTGAAGTTCTGACTTGGGTGGGGCAAAAGCAATATATGTAACCTAAACATTTGTACCCCCATAATGTGCTGAAATAAATAAAAAAACTACAATGAGACATCTCACCCCAGTTAAAATGGCTTTTATCAAAAAGACAGGCAATAATGGATATTGGTGAGGATGTAGGGAAAGGGCAACACTCATGTACTGTTGGTAGGAATGTAAATTAGCACAACCACTAAAGAGTACAGTACGGAGGTTCCTCAAAAAACTAAAAGTAGAACTACCATATGACCCAGAAATCCCACTGCTAGGTAAATATCCAAAAAGAGGAAATTCAGTATATCAAAAAGATATCTGCACTCCCATGTTTATTGCAGCACTATTCACAATAGCCAAGAATTGTAATCAACCAAAGTGTCCAACAATGAATGAATGTATAAAGAAATTGTGGTACATATACACAATGGAATATTATATAAAAGAATGAAATCCTGTCATTTGCAACAACATGCATGAAACTGGAGAACATTATGTTAGGTAGATAAGCCAGGTACAGAAAGACAAATCTCTCATGTTCTCACTCATAGCTAAATATTAAAAACAATTGATCTCATGGAGACAGAGAGTAGAATAATGGTTACCAGAGGCTGGGAAGAGTACCAGGAAGGGGTTATAAAGTGTGGAAGGTCAATAGGTACAAAAATATAGTTAGACAGGTAGATAGAATGAACAATATTTGATCACACAAGAAAGTGAATATAATGAACAATGTTAGGGTATACTTTAAAATAACTAAAAGAGTGGAATTGTAATGTTCCTGTCACAAAGAAATGATAAAGGCCTGAGGTGATGGATACCTCAATTATCCTGATTTGATTAATTCACTTTGTATGCCTGTATTGAAATATCACATGTACCCATGATAATTAAAAATTGAAAGTTAAAAAACTATATTCTACAAAGCAAACTCAAAGAAAAAATATGTGTGTGTAATGTATATGTTAAGCAGTACCAGGAAAGGAGATTACTTAAATAACTGGAGAAGGTGGGGACAGAGGACTATACATAGAAATGCCAGAGAAGTTCAGATTTGATGTGACAGGCTGCTCTAGTTCCTATTTGGAGAACCTGAAAAATAATGTGCACAACACACTATGTTCTTGTCAGACAATAAGACGCTGGAGGCAAGAAATCTTTCTCTGGTGAGTGCACGTGTGCGCGTATTTTATGAGTTTGCAAGCTATCTTATTTTATCTATTCTTACTGGAAAGGAATATCGGCTCAATGTATGAGCTAATAACAATTTTATAAAATAAACTGTCTAGTGCAATGTAAGGAAAGGATACCCTTTTCTTCCCAGATGATAAGATATATAATACTTTGATTAAGAAACAAACAAACTCTTCATCTGGGTTACACAAATAGGTACGAGGTAATTAATGGGAAAATCTTATTTTACTTCCTAGGAAAATAAATCATATACTTGGCTTTCTTGGCTACCTGTCAAGAAAATATCTTAATTCTCTAAGCACTGAAATATCTTAGAGGCAAACTGTATGCTAAGGACAGGAAGCCTGCAATGGAATCAATGTTCGACTCTCCACGGACAGTGGGCCAGCACAGCAAAGGCTTCTGGTATAGATGGACTTCTTATTACTGTTATTTACCATAAAATTGTCCCTGCAGAACTAGGGGGTATTTTACTAACTCCCAGAGAGCTTCAGGGCAAGAAAGAGAAGTGGGAATAAAAAATAGAAAACAAATTACTCCCTCTGTTCTAAAGTATAAAAACATACATTGGCAAGATGTTATATTTTTTAAATGAGAACTTTTAAAAATCACTCTTTTGCTTTCTTAAACAAAGAGAATCTTCAATTTCATGTACAGGTGTAGAGAATATTTTTAGGTGAACAGTGTGAAGATCTAGGGGAAAAGTCTCTGTGCCTGAGAAGGGGCAATAGTGTGTGACTGGATTATGGATGATCTATGTCCTCATGTATAGAAATGTAGATGTAGTATCATCTGTACTTTCAGCAAAATCTATCTGGATCTGGACATATGTAAATTTATGTGAACCAACAAGAGGTGTTGGGATCCTTCTTCTTGAGGAAAAAAAAAATCCTTCAGGATTGGATACTCTTGGTGGGGTAGGCTGACTCATTCCCACAACTACAGTGTGCAGATAGGTCTTATGTGTTCAGGACCTGGCCTTGGTAGGGTCACCACACCATGTATAAATATTCTACATAGTAAAACCTTCTGATCTCTCCTGCATAGTAAACCACTAACCAGCTACTCAGACAGATTACAGTTCAAACAAATAGATTTAGTTCATACTAGTGAACCAAGGACTATTTCCATACTGATGAAGTTAAACAGAGAAATGAATGTACGAAACAATGTGAAAGTCCAAAATAACTGACATGTGGCTTTGTTTTGTACCTGGAGAGAGATGTTCAAACATATGCATCATACCTCCTTTTAGGAGCCTGAGGTCCCAGGCAGGAGATCTACAATATGGAAAGAAAAGCTAAACTTCCTGTAGAAAATGTATGTAAAACAAGTTTTAGAGCCAAATAAGCAGGGGTTCAAATCCTGCTTCCTATTATTATATTTAATTAAGTTACACAAAACTTTAGATCACCAAATCATAGTTTTCTCATTTACAAAACATGAGTAATCTCTGCCCTGTGGGATTTCTGGGAAGAATAAATACAAGAGCATTTGTCTAATGCAGAGTAGTGTGATGGTCAATGCGATGTATCAACTTGACTAGGTTATACTACCCAGTTATTCAATTAAGCACTAACCTGGGTTTTGCTGGAAAGGTATTTTACAGACCTTGTTAGCATCCATAATTGGTTGACTTTTGGTAAAGCAGATATTCCTCCGTAGTCTGGATGGGCCTGATTCAACCAGTTGAAAGGATTTAAGGGTAGACTTGAGATTACCTGAGAAACAAGAAATTCCCCTGTGGACAGCAGCATGAGATTCAGCCTAAGAGTTTCCACTCTGCCCTTCCTGACAGCCTGCTCTACAGATTTCAGACTTGCCTAGTCCCTAAAATCATGTAAGCCAGTTCCTTATAATCTATCTATTATCTCTACATCTATCTATCAATTATCTACTTATCTATCTCAGTGATGTTTTTCTTTTCATGGAACTGGTTGACACACATAGGAACCCCCAAATTTACTTTCCTTTTAATCCAAATATGAGGGTATATATTTGCATATACGAACTCTATATTTCTATTACATTGTGGTTGATAAAAATAAATATTTATTTTCTGCTCAACTCCCTGATTAAACTAGAGGAGAAAGAAATTATGCCCAGATATTCCCCTCAAGTCTTTTCTTCCTAGTGTATGAGTATGGGTTCATTGAATTAAAAAGTAGCCATCATACATTCGATAGGATAACCTTGAGGGGATCAGGTGCAGGGCAGGTTGATTTCCCTGGACAAGAAGGGGAAGGAGAATTTGGGGGTAAGAACATCAGCATCAGCATCAACATGAACACCATTTACCATGTGCCAGATGCTGTTCTTAACAGTTAACTAATGGGCATTCACTTATCTCATCTTCATAGTAACTGTAAGAGATGAGTACCACTATCATTTCCACATTCTAGGTGGGGAATCTGAAATGTGGGGTTTAGATCACTTGTCCTGGGATATGGTAAGAGGCACCATGGCTGTGGCAAAAGCAAGCCTCCACAGAGCAATGTGGCCATAGAGTCGAAGCCCTGCTGTGGGTACCTGTTTACCTGGAAAGATGGGAGACAGGTAGGTTACTTAGGCAGAAGAGTGCAAGCCCCTGGAACATGGAGCATCCACAGTAGGCCACTATTATGGAAGGAGAACCAGAAGGGAGGAAGTGAAAGGATAGGGAGAGCTACGGGAAGGAACCCTGGAAATAGGAGTGTTAGAAATTGTGTCAATGCGGGAACAATGTCTTGGTCTGTCTGCCTCTAGAATCTAGCTCAGTGCCTGGAAAATAGATTATGCTCAAAATACCTGTCATGAATTGAGTAAAAGGGTTAGTTAGAATGACATTTTACCACAAGCTGGCCTAGATGTTACGATTGGAAGAGAAACGCAAAGTATATCTTTATCAGCTGTCTGTGATTGAGGCCGTGGTTATCAAGGTTGTCTGATTTATAAAAACCCCTTAAAGACTGCATAGAAAACTTTTGAGTTCTTTAAGTGGGTGCCTCAAAATCATTTAAGGAAACTTTTATTATGAGGATGAGATATTTAGAAAAAAATGAGAAGATTTGATCATATTTGTACCTTTCAGTTTGCCACTTAAAATACAAACCCATGACTCAGATGTACATATCTTATCCAGGGACAGTTCCCATGTCACATTTGAAAAGGGTTGGTGGTCTCAGCCCAATTTCCATCACATAAATTATTCTTATTGGTAAACCTCTGCAGAGAAAGCAGGAACTCAAAATTCAGGGTGGAAGCTTTCTTTTAACTTCTCATGTTAACTACTTTGGTGAACAGCATAAATTCTTCTCACACAGTGCTAATATTATGATGGTTAAAGTCAGGTTTTAAGTGTGCCAATTAACTAAACTACCTTACTTCTGTGAATAAGAGATGTTTGGTTTTTCTAAATCTGCCAATTTGATGAACTAACATACATTTCTTAAATGTAGAAAATTTGAAACATAAAATGACCCCTCCATGTCACTGAATTTTTTTCCACAATAGATTCTTACTTAAAAGATTGTTGGAATGAAGGTAGTATTATTGCTTATTCTTAAGTTCTTTCTCAAAGGAGAACTTGATAGTTGACAAGCTCTTATTGAGTATCTTCCAGATAATCTGATCATTTTTTTCAGAGGATTTTAACCAGGGTTTCTTAATCTCCAAATTAATGACATTTTGGGCTGGATAATTCTTTGTTGTGGGGGACAGTCATATGTTTTTGGATGTTTAGTAGCATTCCTGGCCATTACCTAACACCAATATGACCCTCCCCTGGTTGTAACCATAAAAATTATAGCCAGACATTTCCACATATTCCTAAGAGGGCAAAATCTTTCCTAATTGAGAAATGCTGCTTTAAATTCATGAAATCTGTGACAAATATTTCTAATATCTTAGTTGCCTGAGATATTAAAATTTTACTTTCTGCTCATATCAGAGAACAGTGAGGGCCATTATGGTGGGAATTGTGAGCCTGTTCCACGTTAGGGACCTTTTCACCTTCCACCTGCTGGAGCCACATTCCACTGCCCAGAATTCAAGCATGTGGGCCCACCTGAATGCAAGAGATGCTGGGAAATATAGTCTAGTTGCATCCCAAGGAGGAAAAGGAAAAAAAGGTTTGTTGAATAATAGCCAGTCTCTGCCACAAGGATTATAATGAAATAAGGGCAAATCATGACAAACAGATTAATTTGATGGCTTTAGAAGGGACTCCAAAAGAGAGTCTCACAAAACATCATAAGAGAGACTTAGTTCCAATCAAGGAAGCCAATATTTGCTTATGTGGTCCTTACGTAGTGGTGGCACTACGTAAAAATATGAATGGGCAATAATCCCTGGCTCAGGTCACCAGGCGCATTTAGTGGGAAACTGGAGCCTCTTCTAATCCACATTGTCTGAGTCTTATTGGGGTTACAGCACAAGTAGAGCCTCTGATCCACTATCTCTAGATTCAGATGAAGCTCATAAGAGGAACCTGGAAACAGAACAAAGCAAAACATGTAGCTCTAATTTAGGGATGTAGCTAGGAGAGCAATTCAGCACCAGAATTGAGAAGGAGGTAGAGGACCCCTGACTCAATTTCTGGCTTCAAAATCTCCTCTCTATAATACCTTCAGGATGCTTCTTAACTTAAAAAAATCTTCAGTTTCCTTATTTTAAAAGGAGGGTGCTAAGTTTCCAAGGTTATTATTAAGATGAGTTAACCTAATATATGCAAAGCACCTAGTGAGTATGGTGCCTGGCACATGAATATTTATTCATTTACTTTTTAAGTCCCTGGAATCATAGACTAGAGATACTATGCACGCTGATTGACGGACATGCAGACATGATCAGAAAGAGAACAGAAAGAAGAGGTAGAAAGGAAGTCAGAAACCGGAACAAAAGAAGAGAATAGAAACAGGCATGCAGAGTTCAGTGCAGCATTAGTAGAGAGTTACAGACTATCGGGTTGAATTTTAAGCAGAGTGCATTCCATGATCTCTGTCTGGTTTGTCTTTGGGTGTCCGCTCTGTGATGTCAGCCCCTCTTCCCTCTGCTGTCTACCCCTATCTTTCCTGGAACACAGGCAGTGACAGATGATAAGACTGGTTTATCCTAGACAATCTTAATAAGCATGTTTTCTCTACAGAACACCTAATTCTAACCAGCCCCAAACTATAATTTTTAGCAGCTGCTCAAACTTTTTCATAATGATAGTGATCAAGAGTGCTAGCATGTATTGGGTGTCCATAACAATCTTTATTGTGTGTCTGTTTCAGTTCTTATGGCTCCTTTTATGAGAGGAATTTGTTCTGCTGGTTACAGGTGAGGAATCTGAGACCTAAGAGATTAAGCGATTGGCCTATGGCCAAGATCCTGAGATTTTAATCCAGGTTTTTTTATTCCAAAGCCTGCCCTATTCCCTCTCTAACACGTTGCCTGCCTATTTCAGGCACTTGCAGTGTTGCTAATGTCTGACATTATTTAGTGCCTCATCTTCTGTTCACCTCCAACATGTTCTTATTTGTGGCCAGGTTGACAGATTATATTCCCCAGAGAACCTTCATCGATTCACAAGGTGGCAGGTGAATAAAGGTGGCAATTCCCTGGGTGGCTTAATTGCACATCAGACATGAGGTGTGACCCAGGCATGTCCCCCAAAGTATAAGCCCAAAGAGAACCAGACTTTTAAATAAGAAACACTGAGTGTTTTCTGCAACTTAAATACAAGTAAGCTTGGGGGACAGGGAGGGAAATTGTTTTATTTGAGACTAATAGTGTTTTGAAACTTTCCCATTTTACCATTAATGGTGGCATATAATCAAATTATCCTTTAAGAGCAATCAGCAGCTCCATGGGGTGGCACCATGGTGTACTAAGATTTTAATTCTCTCTAACAGCCTTGCACAATAAAACAGTTACTGAATTTGAAAGTCATTGGGAGTAATTCTAGCAGGTCTTGTTTATACATCTTGCGAAGGCTTTTCAAGAGCTAGTGGCTTTAGATTGAGTCATTTTCTACATTTGAAGCTGTGGATATAAGCGCAAACAAAAACTGTCAGTGATTTATGGTTCATACAACCTCAGGATTCACATTTCTCTTGAAAGGACTTTTAGTAATTCAGATGGAGAAACATTCCAGACAGATTCCAAGTGATTATGTTTGGAAACTGTGAAGGAGGAGCCTCCACAATTTGATGGGCTTAACTTTTTTAGTTTAACAACACTCACCCTTCCTATATCTATGTCGCTCCTGCATGATATTTGGTGATTACAGGGGCAATATCCTGTCTGGGGGGATCTCCTGCGGGCTATGTGTTGCTGAGGAGCAGGCCCACAATGAGCCTTATGACTTGCCCAGCTTGTCAGAAACTCCCCACTTCCCTGATAAGCACTTTGCCAAGCTGGTGCATGTCCCTTGTGCACCGATGTGGACTTCCAACCCAGAACCCAGGTTCTTGGCCTTGTGAGAGCACTCACTATTCTTTGTTATCACAACCAGCTTTATAGAAGACCCAAGTGCGGCCCAAGTGTGGCCAAAGTGCAGCAAGGCTCCAGAAAGAGAAAGTGAATGTAGCAAAATACCCTTTCTCTCTATGGGGTACTAAAAACAGGCCTGCCTTTTAGCTGTACTCGAAATCTAATTAATATGTGGAAGAAATATATTAAATATTATTGTATCATATAAGTTTAAACAAGAAAACCAATTCTGAAATGAAAAAAGCAAATATACTATATATTAGGATAAATATGCATTTCTAAAAACTCCTTATTTTTCAAGAGGATTCACTGACATTCACTTAGGTCTTTAAAATTGGATTCCATTTACGCTTTTACAATTATAATTAGAATTTTAGAAAAGTTCCTATTACGCAGAAGAAAGTAAAACTATGCAGTCCAACATATTCCCACATGGAGATTTTTGAAACATGAAGATTTTTCAGTTGTTCGCAGCTTCCCTCCATGGGATGCTCTATCCCAGTCCAGGGGATATAGTTTTCTAGTTAACAGATATTCTGTCTTTGGAAATGACTAGTCTAAATGTCTGTTTTGATACCTTTTCAAGAAGGTGTCATCATTGTAAGGTGCCATTATGAATAACATTTTAAGATCACCTGAAAAGCTAATTTTAAAAAAAATCTGACATGTATTAGTGTTGATTTTTAAAGTCACAGCTTTTCTTTTCTTTTTAAATTATTAATTTATCATAAAAGAAACAATGGGTTCATTTTTCATTCTATAAATTGTTGGGAATTACTTTTGAAGGTAAGTAGGTCATTTATAAGATTATCCATCTGAGTCTTCAATTATTACAGTTATTTAAGTGATAATTGCTATTCTAATTCCACTAGGATTCCAACCATGATAGGAAAATAGGTAAATAACTTTCCAGGGGCATGCATTGGTATTTCTTTGATTATATAAGAGAAAATAAGACAATATATTCCACTTACTTTTGGCAACTTCTGTCTGTGCATTAAGAATTCTATAGCAGTAGCACCAGGAGGACAGGGCCACCCTACATTCAAATTTAGAGCCTCTACAAAGTCACCTTTAAACCACAGAGTCAAGCTTTTCTCATCAAACCAGCCAGCCCCGATTTTCTTTCTGGGTCATTTGTTTTCATTTCAAAATGAGTAAGTTCCCGTCAACATGTTCAGTGTAGTAGTGGAATGTAAGCGCTTGATGGGTCACACAGAGAGCTGAGATGATCTTTTGAAGTACTAAGAGTCTGATTAATGGGAAAAAAATATGAAGCCAGACTCTTCTCCCCTTCCTCCAGGTTTCTAGCTTGAAAGTTCACTTCTGAAGATAAGCCAACTTTCCTCCCCCAAAGTAGCACAGGTTTCTGTCTGCTGAGGGGACTGAACATCTAAAAAGGGTATCAAGCCTTCAGAGTATTGGTGCTGTCTGTCCGGTGGCAGTCAGCTCATTTGGGGAGTGAGTGGGCTTGGGGTGAGTATGAGAGCTCACTTCGTGGTTCAGTCCTTGTCCCTAGAGTGCCAGAGCCAGGAGGGTGGGCTGAGTCTGAGGATAGAACAAAAACCAAATATTCTCCTGCTGCTCCAATGAAGAGTGGCCTTTACACGATTGAGATTCCAAGTCCCCAAACCAAGGCCAGAATAAGAAAATGTAAACAGGAGGTCATGCTGAACTTAAGCCTCCTGTGACAGTTAAATATAGCTTTAGAATGACTGTTGGTAATACAGTTGAGTAAACAGAACTCATAATCTCATGATTACCTTATGCACAATTTGCTCTAAATTTAATTTCTGACAGTTGTTAGGTTTCAATTTGGCATAGTCCCTCATTGTGGAAGCTGCGGATTCAGAAAGAGATGTTCCAAAGGTTATGTATTACCCAGACACATTGTAGATACCAAACAAAATACTGGTTAATAAATAAATGAATTATGTTTCCAAGAAAGACACCAGTTACTTTTAGATTCTTCTGCTTTCTTAAGCAGATGTGTGCACATTCAGGAGCATAATTGGAAGGAGGACAGAACAGGTCAAACATGGGACTGCTGGGGGCTCAGCCAGGGACTGAAGATGACGTAGAGGCTTGGTCGAGGGGACCATGTTGAGCGTTTGGTAACTGGAGGAATGAGACACTCAGACTCTTTCTTATCTTTTCATGAGTTGGCAGAATGAAGAAAGAAGTATAGGCAATGAAAACATAGCTTAGGATTAAATACCACTTTCTAGTTTAATGGCACCACAGAAAACATTTTATTTTTCGTGGAAGTTCGAGAACCTTTATTCATTTCCTCCTTTCCCTGAGCAGCGTGGGAAGAGTGCAGGGATTTTTGTAAGATGATAGCATCATACTAATTTCACACAGCTGCTCTAGTCAGAGTTAATTAATGTTAGTTAACAGCATTAATGTACCCACGTCCATAAAAAAAGTAATTTCCCTATTGCAAAGTCATCTAAAATTTTGTGTCAGCTCAGACTTTCCTACTTCCCCTGAATGTCATTCAAAGGGAACACCACCAACAAAGAGCTAATTAACTTCCACAGAAATAATTTTCAAATCCAAAGTTTGATGACCGAATTCCCTAAGCAAGATCAAAATGGAAGCCACCCAAAAAAGGCTGGTAGCTGTATCCTCAAAAGTAAATAACTGAATCATAAGATCATAAAGTTATTGGTTTCTTGATTTGTACCCAGTAGCACAAATTGGGCAAATACTTGCCTTCCACGAAAGCATCAGAATGAAAGACATCATGAACTCACTTTGGACAGTTTGAACACGAAATTTAAATTATTATAAACTTGAATAAACTTCATTTTATCTGCCTTCAATATTTTAAATATGGGAACCCAGAGATATTAAAATTGTGAATTCAGAAAATTGAGAGTTATCAGTTTTCAATTCTCAGACAACTTATAAAATGTGTTTCAAGCCCCTTTAGACATTTTATACATAACTATTGGCTTTAAAATATAAAATATTTTATATATAAATATAAAATATAGGTTGAAATAAGACATTTTCAAATGGGGAAAGAAGTACTGAAATATAGTCCCCCCATAAAGACCACGATCTCTTTGCACTTCTATCTCCCTTCTGATGACCCCTGCCTCTGGCAAAGGGGCAGAGAAATATGCTGATATAGTGCCAAGAAGGGAAAGACCTCCATTCATTTTTAAGTTATTTGAGCACCCTGCATGCACCGAACTTGAGTCTGCAGCATTTTTATTTTAAAACAAAATCTAATATGTATCTCTGTTTTCTTTTTTTCTTTTTGCTTTCTTTTGGGAGTAGAGATCAGGCTTTTAGGTAATGAGAAAAATCTCACTTCCTCACTGTGCAATCCCCCCACTTTTATTTTATAATAAAATAGAATGTATCCTTTTTTTGCTTGCATTTGGGAGTAGAGATTACACTTTCAGGTAATGGGAAAAATTTCCCTTCTTCACTGTGCAATTTCCTTCTAATCTTTCTTTTCTTATTTTCCCACCTCAAGAGGTCTCTTTGCTATCTTACACCCTAATAGATTACTCATTGCTCCATAGACATGGCTACAGATTTATTTAAGCTCTCCCATTCCTTCTTCCTTCTATCATTCAAATACATACTCTGTGAAATTCCTGTCTTTGTAGCCCTAAATTGGTTATTTAAGATCACTTTTCCCAGGAGTCACTGAGGGGCCCTTCGGGAAAAGAGATGCTCTTGGCTGTGCCCTGGACCACCATCTGCCTGGGGACAGGTAATCCTGCCTGGAATGGGAAACAAAGGGGAGCAGGGGTGCCAGAATAAGAATCCCTCCTGCTGGCAAATTCAGCAAACTGGGTTATATTGTCCATGTGTGTGAGCTGGGAGCAGAGCTTCTCTGCTTTTCTTCAATATTCCTTTACTGCTGTTCTTGTCAGCTTTAAATTTTATCTAAGAAATGATTCTTTAGACAACTCAGTAGGCTCATGGCATATCCTACACTCAGCCACAGGCCTTCAAACAAAATCCTTCCAAGAAGGATGCTATTAATATAAAGCAGTAGTTCTGATTCAGGGGCGATTTTTGTCATCTCTCCCCTACATTTTGGCAAGGTCTGGAGACAGTTTTGATTGTCACAATTGTGTGGGTGCTACTGACGACTAGTGTGTGGAGGCCAGGGATGCTGCTAGGCATCCTGCCATGCACAGGACAGCTCTCACCACAAAGAGTGATCTGGTCTTTGTGCTGAGGTTGCAAAACCTGACATAGAGGTCTGACTCCCAGAAATGACATTAAGACGTGGTTGAGAGGCATGCAGGGTTTCTGATAACACCAAATTTGGGGTTTTATTCCACAGGCAAAATCAAAACTAGCATTTCATCAAGGACTCACTAGCACACACTAGCATTGCTAGAGTCAATAGCTACTTATTTCTAAACATGCTTTTTCATACACAGAGACAGCTGTCCATGAACATGGCATGATGTGCTTCATCAGAGGGCCTCTTCTGAAAACTTGTCCGTATAAGAGAAAGGAAGAAAACGAAGTTGCTTTTCTCCCCCAAGGGAGGCATGTGCTTCAAAAATAAGCTCTTTTAAAATAGTTCTCCCATTTCTAAATCTTCTTGAAGCCACAGCACAGAGCATTTTCTTGGAAGTTGCTTCCAGCTGTCTCTCCTTATGAAACCCACTCCCCAAATGCATGGAAACTCTATTACTACATTGTTTCCAAAATACTGAGGATTCTGAAGTCTTAGCTGGTTTAACAGTAAAATAGAAGGACACTTTATAAGATATCTTTTCTCATAGGACTTTCCTGGGTTTACCTAAGTGTAGAAAACCATAAGGTAGCTAGATAGCAACTCTCTCTGCGGGGCTGTGTGACTCTCATACACTTCATCCATAGGGAGGATAGAATGCAGCCCATGGACAAGGAAGATATAAAGCTAGAGCATTATAAAGTGAGCCACAAAACCGTTGAGTATTAATGCATTGTAAAATCAGGGGAAATGTCAATTAAAAGAGTGGGATAGTATGTGTTTTTTAAAATAGTTTGTAATTTCAAGTCTTTTTCTAGATATATCCCAGATGTGTATGGATGTCAAACATATGTGGTAAAACAGGATTATTATCTATACATTACAGCATCTTAATGGCATTTGCAATGATAATGGAATTCTTTTGAACATTTTCTATAATTAATCTAGATGGCAATTTACTTGTATGTATGTGGCTTTTAGTGCCATTAAGGGGATACAGCCTCCCTGAATTATGTAATTCAGGGCAACCTTCACAGAAAAAAAGAGGTTGTTTAGGAGAAAGATGCAAAAAAAAAAAAAAAAAAAAAACAGAAGAACTGCAAGGCAAAAATTTTCTATAACAAAATCTTTTTAAATACAGGGCTGTAGATATTATAGGAGGAAGCACCTCATTAATATATTTATTTCTCTAAAGTAGGGAAGTCTCCAGCGACAATCAGAGAACAATTTTAGAGGTCTCAAAAGGCTCTCATGCTTCAACTTTTAATTGGGTAGTGACAGAAGCAATTCAAGCAGGCTTGCCTTTGAGTCAGATGTCTCTACTCTTCTTCCCTTTCATTTTGGTTCAAGTTAATTTCTCCTAGTTGAAATTCTTGTGTGTGTGTGTGTGTGTGTGTGTGTGTGTGTGTCTGTGTGTGTTTTGTATAATGGAAAGACTCTCAGAGACAGAACATTTGCATTTTACTTCTATGGCTTTTTTTAGCTTCACTTCAGATAAAGTTATTCTTAAGCTTTTCTTAGAGAAAATTGTTCTGCTGTCCTGGCAGCAGGGTCTTGGCTACTACTCTTCGGTATCAGAGGGGATAGTATAGAAGGAGTAGAAAATGCTCTCCCTCATGCAAGGTATTGTAAGGCATTTATACAGGGAAAATTAATGAGGGGTTTTTGATTAGATCACCTCTTTTATGGGGAAGATGTTCTTTAGGAAGCCAAGAGATGTAGGTGCTTATTTTGGATATTTTGGATTTCAAAGCTTCCTGGCTTTGAAAAAGTCACTTATGAATCAGCTGGTTTCATCTCTGGACTGGGATAATAAAATCTGATGCCAATTACCTTAGTCCCTTGAAAATTGAACTTGATGCCAAGGCTTTCGTGCAAGTGTTTTATTTGAGATTGTGATTTTGGGGAGCAGGAGGATAGGACAGGAGATTAAAATAGAGGAGGAGGAAAAAACAATACAAGGATGTATCACTGAATTGGACACCTCTATGAGTAATGGGCACTTGATTCTGCAGGGACCTTCTGAGAACCTTGTGAATAGTATCTCAGAAATGTCCACTCAAGGCATGAAAGAACAAATTTGGTTTAGAGGTTTCCACCTTCACTGGTTAGGAATGGCACCATGGGTGGGTGCTAACGTCTCTCCACTCTTGGGTTGCACCGGCAGGAGTGCAGGAGGGATAATACCCGAATCCCACGCTGCAGACCTGTGCTTACCTCATAATTGTGCTAGGAGATTAAATGATAAAATGCCTGTAAAGCATTTATGACATCAGAGTCTCAGGAATAGAGATAGTAATCAATTGTTGTTGCTCTTTTAAAATTATTTATCTCATTGAATATTATATCTTTTAGAATAGTAAACAAAATGAGGGCAAAAACTGTGTCTTAACTATTTGAGAGTACCTAACACAGTGCTTGACAGCCAGTAAATGTTTGTTATAGGTTGAATTGTGTCGACCACAAAAAGGCATGTTGCCGTATCGCCCCTACCGTGTTTCCCTGAAAATAAGACAGGGTCTTATATTTATTTTTCCTCAAGGAGACACACTAGGGCTTATTTTCAGGGGATGTGTTATTTTCCCCTCAAAGCCTCAGCTGCAGCACGCACAGGATGGCCGGGACCTGACGGGGGAGCCGACCTTGTTGGTGGGGCTGCCCGCACCTTCCTGGTCACCTCTGGGACAGTAGCTGTCACAATGGGGCAGATGAGAAGGGCTGCTCGTCGTCTTTCCCGCTCCGCGACGAAATGCATGGGTTGTGCAGATACGCTGCGTAGCCACGCCATCACTAGGTGTTATTTTCGGGGTAGGGCTTATATTGTGCAAATGCTTAGAAATCCTGCTAGGGCTTATTTTGTGGGTAGGTCTTATTTTTGGGGAAACACGGTAAGCACAGTAACCACTGGCCGGGACAGGCCTGGCGTCCGCCTGCTCCTCAGTCTCCGGTCTGCGTCCCAGGAGCCGTGTTATCTTAGCACGTTGCACAATCTCTTTCCAAACACTGAGTCCCCCGTCTGTGGAGTGGGCTGAGGCCCCGTGCCAGGGCGCTGTCTGTGGGAATAGAAAGGCACGAGGAACGTGAGGCACCGTCTCCGTTCCCGGCACAGAGGGCGCCCTGCAGCGAGGCCAGTGAGCCTTGTCCTCCTCAATCATTTCCGTTGCCCTTAGGGATGAAACTCGTCTCCCTGAAGAAGCGCATCTCCACCGCGACCCTCCACCAGCCGCCCTTAGCCTCTGCTGAGGGGTCTTGCACAGCAGGGCTGCCCCTCGCTAGGGGGCATCAGAGCCTGTTCCTGGCACTCTGTCAGGAACCACACAAGGCCCTGGGTGAGGGGCACGCAGGCAGAGACAGGAGGGTCTTGCTGCTTCGCGCTGCTGAAGAGCCAGGGCTCCTGGCCACTTCTGCCGCCCATCCTGGGGCCGGTGTCTGTCCCTGCGCTACGGACTCCTGGGGCGGGAAGCAGCAAGCGGACCCAGCACGGCAGCTGGCAGCTCGCTCTGAACTGCCCCAAGGGGCTGGGGAGGGGCTGGGGACAGTGAGTGGGGTGGGGAGGAGGAGCAGGGAGGCAGGGAGGCGGGGACAGGAGGCCACAAGGCTTCTCTGAGGAAGGGGTGGCGGAGCCGGAGAGTAAGTGGGAGGTGGCCAGGCACAAGCAGTGAGGGAAAAGCACGGGCTGTGGGGTCATAAGCCTTGGGCGGTGTCAGCCCTGCCATTTATATTAGCATTTATTAGTGTCCCTATTAGTGATGACTGCCACCGATTTAGCCCCTGCTGTGTGCCAGGCACTAGGCTAAATTTCCGTATATCTCAACTCATAATCCGTGTAGCGATTCTGTGAGGCGGGTTGAGGGATGATCCCCATTTCACAGACAGGGGAAGGTACCAGGCACTGAATAACCTGTCGGCGACCCCAAGTCTGTTTGACACCATATTCCAGTGCCTTCCAAAGGGCCACTCCTTC
>CAUYPO010030191.1:0-16049 GCA_963574435.1 Cheirogaleus major | reverse complement strand
CGCCAGCGGCTGGGGTCTCAGACAACCGCTTCACTAGGGACAGAGCCAGAACTTAAAACCAAAATGTTTATTGGAGTGTTGTACAAAAAGGTTTCCAGTCATAAAATGTATATTACAAATCATTGGGAGGGGAAAAAAAAGACCACACATTTGGCATGCATCTTCTTAAAAACCAACGAAATCTCTGGAAGTTTCTGCCAGCCTGTAGTTGTCACAGTCCAAGTCCACCTGCAAGTTGTGCTGTGATGCTCCGTTGGATGCGTGGATGACGACGCTGAAGTGGCAATGCCGTGAGGACCGTTGGTCCCACTCAGATCTTTAATACAACTGCTGTCCAGGGGCAGGTTAAAAACAAACCCAACTCAAAGTCCTCACTGCCGTGAAACAGGTGCAGGATCAAGTTGGGTTCCGACAACAGGGCTCCTGGGCCCAGTGGGCTGACCCAGGCCTGTGCCCCGAAGCCCTGCCCGTTACTCCAGCAGCCTAGGGCCTCCCCGGCCAGGGGTGGGCCAGACTCTGAAGTCTCCTCAGGAAGAGCACTGTGCTGGGAGTCACAGGACATGTACTCAAGCAGAGGAACTGTTTGCACCTCGTTGCTCTAAGTGGCACACAGCTAATAAGCTTATTTGAGAACAAGTGCAAATTCCGTTTCCCAGGCCAGCTTTGTGAAATTGGATTCTGCTGTTTCCAAATACTCGATTACCAATGACCATCCTTAAGCTCCAATCACCAACTAGCCACCCAATTAACTCCCACCAGCTCTACCCAAGGCAAATGTGGGGTAACGACCCAGACCAGGTTGGAGTTGGTCAGGCTCTGCCCGGAGCAACCTCTGTGCACCCAGGGGTTGGGGGAGGGTGTCTATGGGCCTGGAGCTGGGGCTGTGCCGCAGTAGGGGCCCAGCAGTCTCTCTGGACACCTGGGCCTGCTGGGCCTGCTCCCTTTGTCCCTAAATCCAGCCTGCAAGTCTGTTTCAGCAAATCACAGACCCAACTCCAGGATATGGTGTCGCTCCCCCAGAGCCCCCAAATACGTAGAAGGATGTGACTGAAGCCAGTGCAGAACCCCCTATATGTCAGGACCACCAAGACCTACCCTCCAAAACCCCTGCTTGCATGAAAGACAGCTGGTCAGGTCCAGGCAGCTCCTGCTGGGAGGGTGGGGACGGGGGTAGCACCTGGAACCAGCGTTCCTGCTTCTCAGTGGCCCGACAGAGCCCTATTGGACACACCCTCTGTAGGGTAGGGGGAGATGCACCCGCCAGGGCAGGCAGAGCTCCCCACAAACCTGCCTGACTCAGAGCACAGTAGTTAAGCCTGTCTGGACCTTCCACAAGGAATTGCTTTGGTAAAACACACTTCCCTCCACACCGGAAAAGGGCCCACAGCCCAGGGAATGCAGAGTCGCCACAGAAAAAAACGGGGACTTTTGGAAGCAAGGGCAGCTGGCAGATCCTCAGGTGTAGGTGTAGGTCCAGCAGCAGCAATTTCTCTGTCGGCCACTGGCACCTTCCTGGCCTGGGGCTCAGGCCTCCAATTCCCTCCTCACCAAAAGCAAGTCCCCAGGGAAGCCAGACATGCGACTCAGCAGCGCCACCTGCCCTGCAACGACCTTGAGGCCCAGCAGAGCTGGGCAGCACACGTGGCTCAGTGTTGCGTCTTTAAGACTCAGCTGCACTTTCTGAAGGAAGTTTGCCATTGGGGGGGTCCCCGCACCAGCATCTCCCCCTGGGGGGATGGCCAGCCTGCCCTCGAGGCCCTGGTGTGGGCCCCTGAAGCGGGGTCCCGGCAATCTGTGTACTGACCAATGTAAAAAAATAAATATCCATTAAAAAAATAACTTCTATGTATCTATGTGGGGTGCGTAAACAGGAAGCTATTGCCGAAGGGGGTCACTGGGTGGCCAGAAGCTGGTCTGGGGTTGAGCGGTGGGGATGGGAGGCAGCTGGCACTGGCATGTCTGTCTGAGAAACATAATTTCAGCGAGAAAGTTACAGATAGAAGCTACAACACCGATATATGCGTAGTATATATAGGAGACCACACTGCACGGCGCCACACAGGGAGCCATGGCGCGGCGCAGGGGGCCGGCCGGCCCTAAATCACTCTCCTCTGGAAGGGTCAGGACTTGGCGGCACCGCAGACAGCGGCTCTGAAGCTCAAGGTCTCTGCTCCGGGGTCAGCCACGGTGTCCCCTCAGCTTGTCCCCTTCCCATTTATCATCCTGGCAAGTCTTAGAGCAGGACTGACCCCGTGTGTCCTTTCTCCTACCCCGCTGGTCCTGCAGGGTTAGGAACTGAACTGTAGAAAGCTCCAGACTCAAGGCCCAGAAAACAGAATCAAGGGTCAGAGGCCTGTGCCCGAGTCGTCAGAGCGGGAACTGCTACGAACTCCCTGAATACACCTGCCCTGGGACCAGGCCCACCCCGCACCGTCAGCACCCGACCGACTCTTGGTCTTGTAGTGGGTTCCTGCTGTCTGAACCACGGCAGCCACGACGCAGGCCGGGCCCCTGCCCCACCAGGTCAGAACCTGGACTCTGAATTTGGTTTTTAAAAAGCTTTAAAAAAATAAAACCCACAACCACTGAATTCTTCTGCAGTTTCTGCTCTCTACCTCCTGCAAGGCCCAAGGGGCCATATATCCTGTCCCCTCCCGGCCCTGCCTACACTCGAGGCAGAGGCAGCAAAGCGGCCCCACCTCCCTCCCACCTCCCAGCCGGGTCCTAACCACACGGTGACATCGGGGGAAAGTACTAAGAAAGGTCTCCTGGCTAGCGGTGGGTGGTGACAGGGAGGGTCTGAGGGCACCCACCGTGGGAAAGATCAGCAGAGGCCCACACCCAAGTCCTGGCAGTTTGCTTAAAAATTCTCTAGAAATGTATCAAGAACTAAAGAAAGCCAATGATATAAAAATAGTTTTCAGTGGCTCTGGGCAAAGAAAGATGTGTAAATGAGGAGTGCTGAGTTCACATCACACAACAGCCTCTGGAGGTGGTCCTTGGGTCCCCCTGCAGGAGAGACGGAAGGAGAACAGCGGTCAGGCCAGCCGGGAGAGCTGGGTCCACCTGGCCAGGCCCGCAGCTGGCTGTCCTCCCACCATGTCCTCCCTGTCGGGGAGGGGCTGGGCCAGGTCAGGGGGCCGAACACCACAGGAAAGTTGGTTCACGAGGTGACAGGTTCAGCAGCTTCTGCCACAGCAGCCCCTATTTCCAGAACCTTCCATTTCCCCATTACACTGATTGTGGGCTACATGTGTCACTTTTTTATGTTCTAAAAATCAGAGGAGTGCTATGATGTGTGTTTAATACAAGTGTGGTTTCTAGACTCTTCCCCTCTCTCTCCCAAAGCCACTTTGGTGACTGGTGTCTTAGAAGGAGTGTGGTCCCAGAGTGTCTGGGAGCTGTACCCAGCACCGCCAGGCAGCACAATTGGCTTTTCAACACCCTGCCTCCCAGGGGACCCCAGGCCAGCACCCTGAGGTCCATGATATCCCAGCATCCACCGATGGCAGGACCCAGGAGGCAAGGACAGTTCCCCACCTGAGCCCACTTGTGGCCCGTGGCCCAGCGAGCATCTCGCCAGGGATCCAGCGAGCACAGCGTGCGGGAATGTGGGGTACGTGTGCATGTGCACGTGTGCGCAGCCCCGGCTTGCTCTGCCCTGACGCCGCCCTGGCTGCGAGTGGGCACGGGGCCTACCTGCTGGTGGAAGAGGTCCTCCTCGCCAAACTCTGCCTCCTCCTCCTCCTCCTCCTCCTCTTCCCCGTTCTCATTCTCTCGTGCCACTGAAGACTGCTTCACGGCCCTCACGGCCACTTCCTGTGCGAGACAAGAGCCACTGACACTCAACACTCTCAGTGCCAGACTCCCAGCCCACGTTGGATGCTCCTATCGGGGCACCGCCGGGCCCGGACAGGCCCATAGCTGCTGCGGCTCCGTAGGCCCCGGGCTGGAGCCGGATCCCACACCCACCTCTCCGTCGGCGTTGACCAGGATGGTGCGGAAGCTCTCCCCGGCACCCCAGCTGGTCTGGCTCTTCCACACGAGGGTCGACGGGGGGCTGTGGGCCACCCCTGCACCAGCTGCCCACACCTGGGGACCCAAGAACAATCCCCATCAATGCTACCTCTTGTCCTGGGGACATGGGCCAGCGACTGGCCCCCTACCACATAGCCCCCTTCAATGCCTTGGGTGTTCAACTCTTCTAGCCTGGCTTGGGCTTGTCCAGGGATGACAGTTCCCAGGGTACAGAAGAAGAGACTAAGGTTCACAGTGGCCAAGTGCTCTCAGCAAACGGGCCAACCTGGGGTCTGAGGCCTATCAGGCTGTGACTGGCATGCTTTACACAGATGCCTGCCAGCCTGAACTCAGACGCCAGGCATGCTGCTCAGGCTCTGGGAAGGCCCAGTGGTGCAACTGTGGTGGCACTGGAACCCCAAGGTGGCACAGACCCGGCTATGTCCTGAGTCTCAGCCCCTCCCGTACCCAACTCATCCTGCCAGCGGCCACCCTCGCCCCGCCCTGCCCCCTGCCCTGCCACCTACCGTGACTGTCTGGCCAGCCCGCAGGACATACTTGGGCGTGAACTTGTAGGCAATCTCGTCCCCCTCCAAGATCTGCCTCTTGATCCTCCAGTTCCCCAGAGACTGATCCTGGAAAAGGCACCACACGCTTGTCACATGCCTGCCAGGACAGGGACGCCAGCAGGGGCCTCCCCTTCCCCTCCCCCGCCCCGGGCGCAGCCGCCCAGCACCTTGTCCGAGTTGTTCTTCAGCTGCACGAACTTGCCCTCCAGGTCCACCTCCTCGATGGTGACGCTGCCCGAGGCCGAGGCCTGCTGGGCCAGGTGGAAGCTGCTGCTGCTGCCCGTGCCCAGGCCACTCGAGCTGCTGCCCGGGGACTCCTCCGCCTCCAGCCGCTTCCGCTTGCTGCGGCCCGCACGCCCAGCCAGCGCCACGCTGCTGCCACTGCTGCTCGAGGTGGCCCTCGAGATGGTGATGCGCGAGGATGGGCTGGGGGACAGCTTCAGCCTTGGGGGAGGAGGAGGAAAGGGTGTGGCTGGTGGTGGGAGCCCCGATGGCACTGGGTCCAGCAAGGTCAGAAAGGCGCTGTCGCCCGGCCCCTCCGCCCGGCGCTGCCCCACCTCTCCTCCTCGCCCTCCAGCAGCTTGCGGTAGGCGCTGATCTCCATGTCCAGGGCCAGCTTCACGTCCAGCAGCTCCTGGTACTCGGCCAGCTGCTGCTGCATCACGTCGCGCATCTCCATCATCTCCTGCTCCTTGGCGTCCAGCATCTTCCGGAACTTGTCCCGCTCCCCGGCCACGGCCTCCTCCAGCTCCCGGATGTGGTCCTCGGCGGCACTCGCCTGGGGACGGGGTCGTTGGCCAGGTCAGGGCGGCCAGGGTCACAGGCGCGCAGCCAATCCTCAGCCTCTTGTGGGGTTGCCGAGGGTGTAGACGGTGGGAGAGACAGCCCCGCAACGTGGGGCTTGGGGGAGGCAGCCCCTCAAGGGAGACCAAGCCTGGGGGACCGTGGGCCCAGCAGCACATGGGGAGGAAGAGTAGGGGACATCGCCAGTGCCACACAGGCTGCATCAACCGCCAAGAGGCAGGAGAGCCCTGAGCCCGCACGCTCGAGGTGACAGCAGGTGTGGGGGGTCTCCGGTGCGTCACCTGCTTCTGGAGGCTGGAGAGCTGGTAGCTGAGGGCCTCGACGCGCATGCGGGCCTCCTTCAGCTCCTCGCGGGCGGCGCTGGCTGCCTTGTCGTTCTGGTCGGAGCTCAGCTTGGCGTTGTCCAGCTGCGGGGAGACAGGCAGGTGAGCGGCAGGTGCTGGCCGGGGTCCCCGGCACCCCCCACTGCCGCGCCCGCCCCGCCGACCTTGGCCTGGTAGGTCTGCTCCAGCTCCTGCCGGTACAGCCGCACTTGCTCGTCGTGCTGGCTGCGCAGCTCCTCCAGCGCCTGCGCCATCTTGAAGTCGTACTCCTGCTGCCGGCTGCTGTCCACCTCCACCAGGCGCCGCTCGTGCCGCCGCCGCGTCTCCCGCACCTCCTGGGGACAGAGCCTGGTGACCCGGCTGCCGGGGCAGGCGGCAAGAACACGCCCAGCACAAGGCCCAAGGGAGGGCTTCACAATGTCCCAACCAAGGATCTCCAGGCAGCCACCCGGTTCCCCATTCACAAGTCACCACCGACGCACGCTCACGGCAGCACAGCCGTGACTGCCACAGACCGACGCAGCCCAAATGCACGTCCACAGACAGTGGACAAACCCAACACGGTCCCTCACACGCGGGAACATCACTCGGCCATGACAAGGGACGAGGCTCTGACACAGGCCACAGCGTGGAGGGACCTTGAGGACATTGTGCTCAGTGAGAGACGCCAGACACAGAAGGACACAGTGTGAGACTCCATTTATATGAAACAGGCAGATCCACAGAGACAGAAAGCAGATCAGGGGCTGGGGGGACTGAGAGTGACAGCTGATGGAAGGAGGTTTCTTTTTAGTATGATGAGAAAGTTCTAGAATTAGAGGTGGTGGTTGCACAACTCTGAATATACTAAAAACACTTAACCACACAGGTTAATTGGGTGAACTGTACGAGATGTGAACTAACTGCTACAGCTCTACCTGGTGCCAACAGGACAGACAGGCTCTAGCATGACAGACAGAATGAGGCCCAGTGTGGCCCACCTGGGACACTGTGCCACTCCCACAAACCTACGGGACAGCGAGCGTCTGTGCTTGGGGGACCCGAGAGGGCCACCTCCCCCTTTACAGAGAAGGCCCCTGAGGAGAGGGGGCTGGGAGCTGCGGAGGACACGCCACTTGGTAGGTGACCAACTGTCCCAGAATGCGCAGGACCACGGGGGCTCCCAATGTGGGACTCAGTGTTCAAACCAGAACATCTGAGGCAAATCCATATGGGGTGGCACTTAACAGTCAGTCTGAGCCCGGCTGGTGGCCCCATAAGATCGTGACACTGTGTTTCTACTGTACCTTTTCTGTGTTTACGTACGTTTAGACACACAAATACTCGCCACTGCATTATAGTCACCTGCACCTCGGAGCCACAGGCCACACCACTAGGTGTGCAGTGGGCTGTGCCACCTCGGTCTGGGTAAGCGCACTGTGATGTTCGCACAACGCAGTCGCCTAAAGATGCGTTTCTCAGAACACATCGCTGCTGTTATGCGACACGCGACTTGTATCGACATTTTGTTCGATGCAGGTTTTTGGAATTAATTTTGACTTTTAAAAAATATTCCATTAAAGTATTATTTATCCCATCACCCCAGTCCTACCATGAGAAAAACACGAGACACACCCAACTGAGGGACGTTCTACAGGACACCCACCCGGCCGGCCCCCTCAGACTGTCCAGGACATCAGAGACAAGGAAGCCTGGGAAAATGTCACAGCCCAGAGGAGCCTGAGATGTGACAACTGACTGTCATGCGGGATCTTGGGTGGGTCCCTGGGGCAGGAAACGACACCAGAGGAAACTGAGGAAATCTGAACAAATGATGGGTATCAGTTTAGAGCATGGTGTTTTCTTTTAATCATGCAGGTGTCTACAGCCAGGTCTGCAAACTCTGGCCCCAGGGCCAGCTCCCGCCACCTCCTGCTTTTGTCTGCCCCCGCAAGCCCACCATGGTTTCCACATTTTTAAATGGCTGGAGGGGAATAGGCAAGGAAAAAGAAAAAGATATGTTGTAACACAGGCAAATTCTATGACCGTCACACCTCAGCGTGTACAAATAAAGTTTTACTACAGCCACTGCCTAGGGCGGCGTCGCCCGGCGCCAGCGGAGTTGAGCAGTAGAGACCGCCCCGTCTGCAAAGCCAAAATATTGTACTGGCCCTTCCCAGAAGACATCTGCCAGCGACCACACCCGGTCTACAGCACTGTGATGACGCTGAAGGTTCCTGTCCAGAGGGGGATGCAGCTCACAAAGACCCTTTCAGCCCAGGGGACAGGTGCGCCCGGCAGGACCTCACTCCCTGCACGTGCGAGGGCTGGGAGGGGGACGGGGACGTTGTGCAAGTCTCGGGCTTGAGGAATCCCAACAAATGTGTCAGCATGTGTTGGCCTCAGTGGGGTGGGGGTGGTTCAGATAACCCCAGATGGCCTTTTCCTGGGATCCCAGACACACAGAGTGGCACAACTCGGCTGTGAGATGTCACCAGGGGACAAAATTGCCCTACTACAGCTCTGCAGGGAAAACCCAGACAGACACCAGCTTGGGGCCACCTCAAAAGCCACCTGCTTCCACCACGCTCCCCCAGCCCAGCCCTGGCTCTGAGCTCCCTGGGTCCACCTTGGGCAGCCCTGGGCAGCCACCGGACACCCGGGGCGGGGGAAGGGAAGAGAAACCGAAGCCAAGTTTCCTCCTGCAGGAACTTAACACCTCCCGGGAGGCTCCCTGGGTACCTGCCTCTCCCCCGCTGCTCCCACTGCCACCCCGGCAACCAGGGATCCTTCTCCCATAAACATCCACCTGGCCAGCACCCCACACCCTCCAGTGACATCCACACGTGACCAAAAATGACATCCACCAATGTCACATGGGAAAGGTGCCGAATCTACACAGGGTCCTGGTTTTATGCGTGACCAAGTGTGAAAGGAAGAGAACTGGCGTGGATAGGAAAAAAGCGGGCAAGATGTGCACCGACGTGCAAGACGGGGGTTGGGGGGGGTTGTTTCACCTTTTGCACCTGTCGTCATTTATAAAACCTTAAAGGCGTCTTCAAAGAATTCCTACAGCTAGGCCCCGCCCCAGCAGGGTTTCTCAACCTCGACACTGATGACACGTGGGCCGGTTAGTGCTCTTCTCAGGATGCAAAGCAGGGAGCATCCCTGGCCTCCACCACGCCACGCCGGTGGCATCTCCCTCTGGTTTTGACAATGACACATGTCTCCAGTCCGGGTCAGGTGTCCCCTGGGGGCAGGACCCAGCCAGGTGAGACCGCTGCGATGCAGGTCAAGCGCACACTCCGAGGCACCAGACAGGCAGGTCCCTCCTAGTCAGAGACCCCTCCCGTCCCCTTCCTGCCAGCCTGAGCCCGAGGCCCCCCACTGTAGCCCCCAGCCAATTCAGGTCCCCCCACCCTGTACAGCCATGTGACACCCCCACCTCTCTTCCAGCGGGTTCTTAGCACCCCCCACTGACCGGCGGGTGGCCATTCACCACCTCAGCCCCTGCAGCCAGTTCCTGGACAACTGGCAATGGGTAGACCTCCCAGCTGTCCCCTGCAGACGTGGCTGGGCAACAAGGCGGCAGTGGCACCTCAGGCACTAGGGCCCCCCTGGTTCCCGCATTCCAACCGCCTAAGCCAGCACAGCAACAAAGGACAACACCAGCGCTGCCCGGACAGGCGGTCGCCCAGGGTCCCTCAGGCAGGGCGCTGGGCCCGTGGGGCTGTGCCAGTGCCTCCGAAGGGCTCACCAGACGCCCCTCAAAAGTCCCTGCAGTTGTTTGTTCCACTTGCAGGTGGGACAACAGAAGCCCAAAGACCGCAAGAAACCAGCCCAGACCCCTCGTGCTCAAGGGTCCAGCAGGCGGGAATCCAGCTGCGTCCAGCCAGGACGATCCTCCCCGCACTAGACAGGTGGCAAAACCGAGGCTCCGAGAGACTGATAAAGCAGGGACCCCAACGGCTAGGACACCACCACCAGCCAAGGACCTTCCACTTCCCAGAAAGCACAGCTGCCTTCCTTGAGCTCCCTGTCCCTGGAGCACTATTAAACCATGATAAGGAGCAGTCCTTTATCTCACAAAACAATCCTGTGGCAAACAACTCCAAGAAGCAGGTATTACAATCAATCACACCCACTTTAAGGGTAAGAACACTGAGACCAGAGAGGTTAAGTGGCTAGCCCAAGGTCACACGAAGGGTAAGTGGCTCCTCCCTTGAAGCCCACTATTTGGCCCATTCCCCAGATGAGGACGTGGATGTTCAGAGGCATAAAGCCCAGCTGTAGGACCTGGCTCTCCCATGGGGACACTGGGACCCAGGGACCTCACGCAAGGCAGGAGCCAAGTGGGGGTGCTCCTACCTGCCCCCTTATTCTGAAGACTTGCCCTTGGACTGGGCATGGCCAGGGGGAGGGAGAAAGAGCCTCCTGGGGGTGAGGCTGGTGGCAGGGGTCCCCATCCCAGGACTGGTCTCACCCAGGACCCCAAGACACCCACCCACATATTCTCTTGGGAGGTGGGCTTTCCTGGCTCCTCCTCCCTCAGTCTGCACTGAAGTCCCAGGCCCACCTGGTACCCCAAAACCCTCCAGTAGACCCCAGACCTCATGTTACCCCCTTCCTTCATATTCCCTTGGGGCCAAGCTGTATCCTCACGGCCAAACTAAGGGCCACTCAAGTTTCTCATGGGAACCCCCCAAGGCATCAGAACCCCTCCCTCGGCCCCCCAAAGATGGAGCTTTCTGCCTAACCCCCATCTAGTCGCTAATCTCTCAGGGATTCATGGGGGACCCCCCCAAACTTCCATGGAGAACTGAGGCCATGTGACTCACCCAGGACCCCTCCATAAGGCCCTCTAATGCCCCAGAGCCCCCTCAGAGAGCCTGAGCCCCCCCTAGTCTCCTTGGAGATCAAAGACCCGCCCTCAACTCTCCCCAGGATACTTGAACACCCAGATCCATCCCTGGTGAATCCCTTATCCCTTAGAGGTGGGGGTCTACCCTGCCTCAAACACACACACAGGCAGGGGGTCCCCCAAATCTCCTTGGAACCCTAAGAGGAACAAGGCACACAAGAGACTGCAGCCTGTTACTCAGGAACCCCTCTTTGGGTAGGGTGCCCCAGTCTGCACCCCTCACGTAGGAGGCCCTAAAATTCTGAGGACCCCTCTCTGCACCCCTCACTTGGGGGGCCCTGAAACCTCTTGGGGGGCCTGAGAGGACGAGGTTCATCTCCTCACCCCCTGCTCAGGGGTCCCCCGAGATCGCAGACCCTTCGGGGGGTGGGACCGGCCCGGTGTGCACCCCTTACTCACAGACCCCCCCGAAGACCCCAGAAAGGATGGGGGCGGCCCCGTCTGCAGCGCCTGCTCAGAGGTCCCCCGAGATCGGGGACTCAGCGGTGGGCGGGGCCTGCGGATCTGTACCCCTCATTCGGGGGCCCCCCAAATCCCCCGAGAGAACAGGGCCTGCCCAGCTTGCACCACTCATTTGGAACCCCTTGGGAACCCCTCAGAGAACGAGACCCGTCCCCGCCTGCATCCCCCGCTCAGGGGTGCCCGGCGATCGCGGACCCCGCGGTGGGCGGGGCCTGCCCGGCCCGCACCCCTGGCTCGGGGCCCCCCGAATCCCCCCGGGAGCCCGCCGGCCCGCGCCCCTACCTCGCGCGTGGTCACCTCCTCCTTCTCGGAGATCTTGAGCAGCAGCCGGTCGTTCTCGAGCTCGAGCGCGCGGACGCGGTCGATGTAGTGCGCCAGGCGGTCGTTGAGCTCCCGCAGCTCCTCCTTCTCCTGCAGCCGCGACAGGCGCGTGGGCGACAGCGGCGTGGCGGGCCCGCCCGCGCGGCCGGACAGCGGCGTGGCCATGGCGGCGGCGGCGGCTCGCGGCCTGCGCGGCTCCCGACGGCGGGCCGGGCTCGGCGGGCTCATTCAATCCGCGCCGCCGGCTGCAAGATGGCGCCGCGCCGCGCCCGCCGCCCGCCGCCGCGGGGACGCCTGGGACTTGTAGTCCGACCACCGGGCGCGCGCGGGACGCGCTGGGAGTTGTAGTCTCTGGCCCGCTCTCGCCTGGTGAAGGAATCGGGCGGGAGGCGCGGCGGTGCGGCTGCAAACTCCAGGCTCGGCCATTAGGAGGCAGCATTGCGTTGCTGTCTTGTGCCTCAGTTTCTCCACTCAAAGAAACAAAAAGTAGATCGGTGGACGGTTGGTTTAGTTACTTTCCTCATAGGGTTAAAGGAACGAGGAACATCCTGGCTGGGCCCCTCTGGGTTGGTTGCTATGAATCTCCTGGGGTGTTTGTTTAGAGATAGTCTTGCTCTGTCGCCCAGGCTAGAATGCAGTGGCGTCATTATAGCTCACTGCAGCCTCCAACTCCTGGGCTCAATCCATCCTCCTGCCTCGGCCTCCCCAGAGGCTGGGACTACAGGAGTGTACCACCACGCCAGGCTAACTTTTTTTTCTTATTCTTTGTAGGGACAGGGTCTTGCTATGTTGCCCAGGCTGATCTTCAACTCCTGGCCTTAAGCGATCCTCCTGCCTCAGCCTCTCAAAGTGCTGGGATTATAGGCGTGAGCCATTGCCCCCAGCCGTCCTGGGTTTTTTTGAAAACTCACATCCTCAAAAGTTGAGTTTGATTATGTGTCTCTCCTGCTAGTTCCGTCACCTAGCAGGAGTGACTCCATTCCAGTTGAGTCTGGTCTGTTGGGGACTAGCTCAGGAGCTTAGTCCAAAACAATGGCCTTCCCCAACTCTATGCTAGTGATGTTTGGGGACCAGGTCCCTCACTGTTGTGGGGGGTGAAGGTGAGCACCCTCCACCCAGTTATGACAGCCAAATATGTCTCCAGACTTTACCACATGTCACCTGGAGGGTAAAATTGCCCCCAATTGGAGAACCACTTCCTCTTGCCCTGGAACTGGCCGGGTGCTCCCACCTGGAGAACCCCTCCTTCCCGCTAACCCTAACCCTAACCCCTTGGGGAGCTCAGCTCAGCCTCCCTCAGGGACCCTGACAAGTCACAGGCTGAGCACCTACTGAGGACCAAGGGGAAAGTGTCCACCTGCTGCCCACCTGCGTGGGACACCTAACACTCACTGCCTAACACTCCCGTCTCACCAAATGGGCCCCAGCTTTGGGGTGCCTGGCTAGACTGTGACCTCCCATCTAAGGCCCCGATACTGTTTCATTCCCTCATAAGGGCAGGAATGTAAAATATAAAGGCAACTGATAAAAAGTGAGAAGCTTTAAAGCAAAATATGAAATATAATAAATGATACTACAGGAGGCGGAGCCCAGAGGGGAGAAGAATGACAGGTTTGGAGATGGCATGGGGTCCCTTTCCCAACCTCCATCTGCACCCTCCCCAGCACAGCTCCTCTTGACCACCACCTTGGGCACAGGTCGACCTGACCCCCACTCACCTGCCGTGGGAGGCCCCGCGGTTCGCACCCATGTCCCACTCCGATGCGCCCACGCCCCCAGGTCTGTGCCTGGGCCGTTCCCCCCACAGGAGCGCCGTTCCCGGCCTGACTGCGCGGGCCTGGGCCTCAGTCTTGCGCTCTGCAAACTGGGCTCTCGAACCTACTCCCCGCCCTCCGCGTCTCAGCGCTGGGGGGGGCGGGGGGCACCGGGAGCCATCCCCGCGAGTTTCCCCGGGGGCTGGACTCCAAGTCCCAGAAAACCCTGCGCTTCCCGTGGGTGGGGCCCTGGACTCCCCCCAGCCTCCACCCGCCCCCGCCCCGCCCCGCGCGAGCAGTTTGGGAGGCGTCCGGCAACTTTCAAATCTTGGCGCCCAGCGGGAGGGGCGGCGACAGCTGTGGCCGCCGTCCCCTCCATCCCCACCTCCCTACCCCGCCACTGCCCTCGCTGGGGGGAGCCCGAGGTCCAGGACTCCCCGCAAAGCTGGCCCGCCCATTCCGCTGGCTCCGCAAGCACGACCTACGACGGGACGGGAAACCGAGGCACAGGGAGGTTAGGGACCAATGGGGACCCTGTCACCCTCCAACCCCGAGCAGGGCCGTGGCAGAGGCGGAATCCGAACGCGGGACCCTCTGAGCCCCAGGTCGCTACTAAGTTAATGGCTTAATTGCTGTCCGCTTTGGGGTTAGAGGGTGCAGAGTGAGACATCCCCGACCCGAGGCCTGTGCAGGCCAGGGAAGCCGCCAGTCGCGAACAGTCCCTCCCTCCACCTCCTTGCCGCCAGCCTCACCCCGCGCTCGATTTTGGCGCCAGATTAAAAAAAAAATCTCAGCCCAACGGCTGCCGCTGGCTCCCGGCCCGGACTGCAAGGCTGGATCCGGGATTCCGGAGCCTGGAGGCCAAACCTGGAATCTAGAATCAGACAGAATTCAGGGACCTGGGGCTGGAGCCCTGTAACCCCAGCAGAGATGTGGGAGGCGGGCAGGGCACTGGGCATAGTGGCGACATCAGCAGATATGGACCAGGGGCGTCTGCTCGGCCGCAGGCGCTGGAGAGGCAGAGGGAGTTACGTGCGGTGCTGTGGAATGGTGAGTACAGAGGAGAAACAACGTGGGGTAAGGGCGTTGGGGAGTGTGTGGAGCAGGAGGTTGCATTTTAAAATAGGGTGGGCCTCTAGGAAAGGAGGGGAAAGCATTCCAGGGAGGGGGAACAGCCAGTGCGAAGTCCATTTATTTCCTGGACACAGTGGATACAGCAATGGATGCGAACTGCCTGTGGGTAGGGACAGATACGAAAGAAGGAAAAAGGTTGGACATGCTGGCTCACGACTGTCATCCCAGCATTCTGGGAGGCTGAAGAGGGAGGATCGCTTGAGCCCAGGAGTTTGAGACCAGCCTGAGCAAGAGGGAGACCTCGTCTCTGCTAAATATAGAAAGATTAGCCAGATGTGGTGGTGGGAACCTGGAGTCCCAGCTACTCAGGAGACTGAGGCAGGAGGATCGCTCGAGCCCAGGAGTTGGAGGTTGCAGTGATCTATGATGACACCACTGCACTCCAGCCTGGATGACAGAGTGAGAGTCTGCCTAGAAACGAAAAGAAGAAAGACACATCATGTAACATCAGTGTATTAGTTAGCTATTGCTGCGTAACAAACAGCCCCAAACATAGTAGTAGCTTACAACAATTCATTTTTCTTATCTCACAGTTTCTGTGGGTCAGGAATCTGGAGGTGGCTTAGCTGGCTGGGGTCCCCTGGCTCAGGCTTCAACGGCTACCACCAAGGTGTCAGCCTGGGCAGTTGATACGCTATTGATGGGATTCAGTGCCTTGCAGGCTGCTGGAATGAGAGCCACAGGTCCCTGCTTACTGTTTTCTGGAGCTATCTCAGTTCCTCATCCATGTAAGAGAGAGGGTCTGATTTGGGTTTTGAAACCTTCACTGTTTGTAATAACAGGGAAACAAGAACTGAAAACAACCCAAATTTCCATAGGTAAGAACAGACCAGTACCTTGATATAGATCACACAGTGGAATATTATGGAACAGTGGAAATAAATGCAGCCAAAGCCTGCCAGCAACCACTAGAGAAGAGCATGGAGTAGATTCTCCCTTAGAACCTACAGAAGGAACCAGCCCTGCCAATATCTTGATTTCAGACTTCTGGCCTCTAGAACTGGGAGACAATAGACTTCTGTTGTTTTAAATCCCGCCCAGTGTGTGGCACTTTGCTATGGCAGCCCCGGGAAACTCATACCCCGTCCCTGAATCCACTGCAGAGAAAAGCTGTGAAAGAATGTGGAAGGTGACCAGTAGCGTACTAGGTGCCTTTCGATGGAAAACTCGGTGTATCAGTTAGCTATTGCCGCATGACAAATGACCTCGTGTGCAGCAGTTTAGAACAACATATATTATTTCTTATAATTATATATAATAAATATATAATTATGAGTAATAATAGCATTTATTTAATTATTTATTTATTTTATTGTTTTTGAGACAGAGTCTCACTCTGTTGCCTGGGCTGGAGTGCCGTGGCGTCAGCCTCGCTCACAGCAACCTCAGACTCCTGGGCTCAGGCGATCCTCCTGCCTCAGCCTCCCGAGTAGCTGGGACTACAGGCATGCGCCACCATGCCCGGCTCATTTTTTCTATATATTTTTAGTTGGCCAATTAATTTCTTTCTATTTTTAGTAGAGACGGGGTCTTGCTCTTGCCCAGGATGGTTTCGAACTCCTGACCTTGAGCGATCCTCCCGCCTCGGCCTCCCAGAGTCCTAGGATGACAGGCGTGAGCCACCTCGCCTGGCCTACAAAAATAAAATTTTTAAATAAATAAATAGAGTACCTATTTCGTTTGGCAATCTACAGTAAACTGTGCTGGAAGAAGCAACAGGAAGGACTCATTTCCTATTCAAAGTACACATACTTGAGCTGCTTCT
>CAUYPO010030188.1:0-32131 GCA_963574435.1 Cheirogaleus major | reverse complement strand
GGCCAATTAATTTCTTTCTATATTTAGTAGAGACGGGGTCTCGCTCTTGGTCAGGCTGGTTTCGAACTCCTGACCTTGAGCTATCCACCCGCCTCGGCCTCCCAGAGTGCTAGGATTACAGGCGTGAGCCACCGCGCCCGGCCTGTCCGATGTCTTTTAAAGCGAACAGTCTAAGTGAAAAGCTGAGTAACCTTCTTTGGCAGCTTTTTTTTTTTTTTTTTTTTTGAAGAGATGATCTGAAGAAATGTTTCTACTTTGTTCTTTGGTTTGAGAAGCCAGAACATGGAAGGTTCAGTCTGGGAGGAGACGGAGCCACCTGCTAAAGCAGCATGAAGCTGCCCTATTTATTTTGTTGCAAAAGTATCACTTGGATGGGGCAATTAGAAACAAACTGAAGAATAAAATTGCTTCAGTAAATGCATCCAAATATCCCCAAATGCTGAAACCAAACCTTTTAAACCATTGACATCCCAGGAAGCTATGAGCTTTGGAAAAACAAGAGGTTGGTGTGCAATGAGATTTTTACTTGTCAGTCTGGCCCTACTTGGCGAAGCACTTTGTTTCTGAGGCTGTTCCGAAGAGCTGTCAGAATCTCAGTTGCTGGCATCCTGAGGAAATTCATGGTCTTAAATGTGTATGTTCTGCTTTTTATAAAGCAACACCACCACACTGGGGAAGTTGGACTCCCTCCAGCAGTTGTGTGCAGGACTTAAAAAAGAGAGAGTAAGGGAGAGGAAAAAAATGCCCTGTGTTATGAAAAAGATTAATTTCCCCTTTTCTTTAATCCTTCATATTCAGCGTTATTTGCATTGAAATGCCTCCATAATGCACTCATTATGCATTGATGTTCACTCAGCTGTGAGCCCTGCTTGTTGCATAGCTCTAGGCATTGATTGGTTCTGTAGGCCCTGATCACTCTGGATTCCCAGGGAAAACCCACCAGATTCTTGTTCTGGTGACGAAAATATGTAGTATTCTCTTTCTGTTTAGCCTCTGTGAAGAAAGTGGAAAGGACGGCTAATGGCACTTCTTTAGGGGAAAAAAAAAATTCTGGCCTCCTGCAGACCCTACTATTAATGAAGCCATACTGGGTTCACTATGCAGTTAATAGTTTACCAAGCAGTAGCATCTTAAATTCTGTGCCGGAGTTGTCTGGCTCTCTTAACACCAAAATAAAACCAAAAGGCAGGAGGTGAAGCGTATAGAGTACAAACAACAACAAAAATTATTCCAACAACAGCCTGAGGACAGAGGTGTCTGGATTGATTTTTCCACCTGGATAGATTATGTGTATATGCCTAAAGAAAAACTTAGGAGCTGTAACAGATCAGGTTATGCAACCATTTTGTGTGCCGTGATAAGAAAGTTTACAAGGACTTTACAAGTTTACAAGAACCCACCTTAGCATCCAAAATATGCAGCTGGAGCCACATAAGTAAATGGCAGAGTAACCTAGAAACTTCTCCTTTTTATAGTTAGACTGTGAAAGCCTGTCTTTAGTTCATATGGTGGTGGTGGTATAAGGTCTCTTTTTTATTTGCAGACACTTGGGAGGAAGTGTGGGAGAAACTTGGGGGTATGGCTCGCAGTTGCTCAGTGATGAATAGCATAATTTAAAACCTCATGGAAATTCTTAGTAGCTTGAGTGCAAACTCGTCCAGGAATAGCCGTTCAGTACTTTATAACACTTTGCTCTGACCCTGTAACTCTGGGATAGCTTGGCCTAAGGGAAGTTTCACATTTCTGAGCTGGTTTTCTGTTGCAGTCTAAATATCTGTGCCCTCTTTTGGATAGTTGGGTTCAATTGCTATCAATTTGTATAGTACCTAAAGGATTCAGCTTTTTGTTTTTTGTTTTTGTTTTTCCAGGCAGGACTCAATCTCATTTATATAAGGTCAGAGTAGGAGATATATGTAACTGGAGATTTTATCAGACTTTAGGAAGCCTTGGCCTTATAGTTAGATGTGTGGAATAGAGTAAGAGTTTTCTTTTCCTTGCTGTAGCTAATCTGGAGAAAGAAAATGAGGTGTCCACTCTTTTCTTTTTAAGTCAGAAGTTTACAGGAATCTAGTTTTTCTTAGGAGGAAGATATGAAAAGTTTGGACTTTAAAGATCATTTTTACAAATAATTTTTAATACAAAGTTATGGCTTTTCTGAGTTATAACCCTAATCTCTTTCCATTTTAACTACTGTCTCTACTAAGCCCATTTATGTGGATTTCATTTAATTTAGTAATTTTTTAAAATAATGCCTTTGTTATCTTTCCTAGCCAAGATCGAGACAGAATGGGGGTTGTTCTCTTGGCTAGCTAAAAAAGACCAGTAAAAAGCAAGTATCTGTTAAACTAGAGAAATCAGCTAACTTTAGTTTGTTAGGCCTGGGGGAGAAAAGAAAGTCCAGTGATAAAGGAATTTTTTTCCTTGAGATTCAAATAGCTAGTACATACCTGCTGTTCTTAGCTTCTGTAAATGTGTTTAGAGGGAGGTGATCCATATCACAGTCTGTAGCAGCAACAAGGGATCCAGCATTCGGAGGGCATTTCTACTAGTTTCATGCAAAGAAAGAACATAACCACATTGCCATCCTCTGACACAAAGAAACTTGTATAAATATCTATACGTTTATGTGTGTGTGAATAATGTGGCATAATTCATGGGGTGACCCTTGGTAAACTGATTAGATTTCAGACTTCAGTTGTGACAGTGGAGAGCCCAGAGAGATGACCTAGGAAATGTATCCTAGCTTGGAGTCAGAAAAAGGGATGTGTATGTGGTGGGGGTCCCTGAGAAGCCATAGAGAGGAAGGGAGTGAAATTTTGGCATGAGGAGCAAAAAATCTCAATATAGAAGATTTGAGAAGAATCTAGAGCTATACTAATATGGTAGCCACTAGCCACATGTGGTTATTTAAATTTCAACTAAATTAAGATTTAGTTCATATAGCTATATATGGCTAGCGACTTCAGAACTGGACAGCACAGATATAGAACATTTCCATCATTGCAAAAAGTTCTATCAGATAGTGCTTGTCTGGAGCAGGGATTGGCAAACTTTTTCTGTAAAGGGCCAGATAGCAAATATTTTAGGCTTTTCACAGGCCATACAGTCTTTTAAAACTATTCAACTCTGCTGTTGTAGTGCAAATGTATCCATAAATAATGTAAATGAATGAGCTTGGCTAGAGCCAATAAAGCTATTTGTGGACACTGAAATTTGAATTTTGTATAATTTTCACATCATGAAATATCTTTTTGATTATTTTTAATTGTTTAAAAAAATTTTTTTTTTATTTTGAGACAGAGTCTCACTCTGTTGCCAGGCTAGAGTGCCTTGGAGTCGGCTTGGCTCACAGCAACCTCAAACTCCTGGGCTCAAGGGATCCTTCTGCCTCAGCCTCCCAAGTAGCTGGAACTACAGGCATGAGCCACCATGCCTGGCTAATTTTTTCTATATATTTTTAGTTGGCCAATTAATTTCTTTCTATTTATAGTAGAGACGGGGTCTCTCTCTTGCTCAGGGTGGTTTCAAACTCCTGACCTTGAGCGATTGGCCCCCCTCAGCCTCCCAGAGTGCTAGGATTACAGTCGTAAGCCACCGCGCCTGGCCAATTGTTTAAAAATTTAAAAAAATAATTTAAAAATTAGGCCTGGTGCAGTGGCTCATGCCTGTAATCCTAGCACTTTGGGAGGCCAAGGTGGGAGGATCACTGGAGGCCAGGAGTTCGAGACCAGCCTGGGCAATATAGTGAGACTCTGTGTCTACAAAAAGAAAAAGCAAAAATCACTTATCTCATGGGACATTCTGAAACAGACAGTGAGCCTAATGTGACCCATGGCATGGAGTTTGCCAATCCTTGGTCTAGAGGAACAGGAAGTCAAAACTTAAGATTCTGTTACTGTACAGGAGAACATCTAATCACTTGAAAATTTTTTAGTGGTTCTTCCAGGCTTGGGAACTTTCTCTGGCTATAAATTGGGGTTCACTACAGGAATGTTTCCTTTTCTTCCCTATTTTTACAGTCTAGTCCTCTCCAATGGTAAAGTCATGTTCCTTCAGTGGGAGATGACTACTGGAATGTTCAGCCCTTAATTAAATAACATCTAAGTTTAAAACACTAAACTCTTCTTTCTCCACCTTCTTAAGTAGCTGGATCCTCACTAGTGACATCATCTAGTATACATTAGAAGTTTGCTGTTACGGGATCATTTCCATTCTTGTACTCTCCTAGAATAATGTGAATATTGGTGGACCAAAGGAGGATTGTTTTTCCTAGATCAGACAGGTTTAGTATTCATCTTTAGCTGTCAAGACCCCCCCCCAACACACACACACTTTTTTTTGGTGTGGAGATGGAGATGAGAAAAGGGATTTTATGACCTCACTTTATCTCCAAGTCACATGCTATCTTGACAGGCACTGTTGAAGGATGACTCAGGATAAGGGAAGAAAGGAAAGATAACTACAAAGCTGAGTAAAATGGTCAAGGACACAGGAAGGAGATGATAGGGGGCAAAGCATGGGGAGCCTTGAGAATTAAGGTAAATTTTTGTTTATTATGGAATGGGGTGGAAGTCTTAGGAGGTCATCAGGAAGAATATATGTTTCACAGTTGAGAGGTGGGTGGGGTTGGTTCACTTAAACATGGACTACTGTGTACTAGATAGTATGCTTGGGCAATCTGAGATGAATGGCAGATAAGGAAAGATAAAAGTTACAGTCAGTAGAAATAGAATGATGGGGTTGGAGAAGGACAGAATAAAACTTTTAGATAATAAAAAGCAACAAGATTTAGTGATATAGATAGGATGGTGAAGTGAAAGATACAGAAAGATCAGAAATGGGTACTTTGGAGAGAAAAACAAATGATAATCCTAAAAAAAGCTGGAGAACAAAGGATAAAAAATTAGGTTGGGGTACTTTGCTGAACTAAGGAGTAAAATGGATAAAACCGTCATGAGCTGTGGTTGCTCTTCTGTTCTTTGTGGATGTTCACCTTAAGATCCCCTACGGTCCTTCCCTCTCCCACAGTCGAAGGACATCTACAGAATGGGTGTCTTCTGTATTTAAGATACAATACTTCCCCAGAGACCTCTCTGTGAGGAAGTCTGGTCCAGCAAGAGTTCTGTCCACGAGGAGAGGGCGTTAGGCTCGAGCTCTCCAATCCGGGTTTCTTTGAGTTATCTCTGTGTTAACCGGCTCGCCGGGTTTTCCAGCATTCCCGCTTCCACTCTGTAATCCGGGCTCCGGGTGACCGCGCATTCCAAGACCCAGGATTTCGCTCCTTCATCCAGGTTCCGGGTTTCCCGTGCGCTCACCCGCTCCAGACTCCACACCAGCACGGAATCCGGATCCAAAGGCCTGGTAGTCCAGTGTCCGGGTCTTCCAGGCGATCCTGGTTGTCCCGGATCGCGGCGGCGGCGGCGGTGGCGGCGGCTGAGGGACCCGCGGCCCCGGACACAGCGGCACCGGCCGGGCGGGGCTGAGCGGCGCGGGGAGGGGGCGGAGAGCCGGAGCCGGGGTGGGGTGGGGGGAGGGGCCGCGGGAACGGATGGCGGCCTGGGCCCCGTAGCAGCGGCTGCTCTACGGCCCGGGGCCCCGGGCGGGCGGAGGTGGCGGCTCCCGGGACCGGCCGCGCGGTGAGTCCGGAGCTTTGTGTGGAGCCGGGGCTGGGGGAGGAGGGAGGCGGCGGCGGCGCGGATGGGGCTGAGAGGAGCTGATGGGGGCCGGGGGCGGCGGCGCCTGACGGAGGAAGTGGGGGTTGGGGGACTGGGGCGGAGCGAGGGGAAGGTGTGTATGGGGGGGTCGTTGCGTGGGTGGGGGAGGGGGCGTCGAGGGCCGCGGGGTGAAGTTCAAAGCGTGGCCCGGGCCGGTTCAGTCTGAGGGTAGGGGTGCCCGGGAGGGGATTAGGGTCTGCCCAGGTTGTGGGGACAGGCCAGAGAGTTTCTGAAGCGAGTCTGGGTATGGTGAGGGGGCCCAGGGCGACTGGGGGTAGTCGGGGAGTTGGGGGGGTTCAGAGGGAAGGGTTGGAAGCAGGACGTGTGCGCTGCCCAGGAGGGGGGAGCAAGGTGGCTGGGAGCTTGCAGTAAGTAGGTTGTGGGGGTGTGCCCCTAACAGTCTTCAGGTCACATTTACTCCTGTCCTTTTCTTCAAGATGGAGGGATCCCTGGGCCTGGACCTTAACTGCTATCCTTGCACCCCAGGGAGGGTTTGTGACCCTGTCCTGTTTGGAAAACCCTTGCTGCCCTCTTTTCCCTTTATGTGTAATTACGGTTGGATCATCCCTGCTTTGCTCAGATTCTCCTTCCTCCCTCTGGGGTTGAGGAGGAGGAGACACATCTGACCAATTAATGTGTGTTTGTGAAACAGGCAGCAGCAAACAGTCATTTCAGCTTCTAGGAATTAGGCTCACACAGGGTGGAGAGATCAGAGCCCTTCAGGGGGAATATTTCTGAACAAATCACAGATGATTAAATTCTCTAAGAAACAGCTTCCTACCTAAATGAGAGTGGGAAAGATGGGGGAGAAAGCCTGTCTGTTTCCAGCCATGTGTCCAGGGCCCCAGGGGTTGAGGAGAGTCCCCAAGCCCCCACAGGCCTCTCTTTTCTGTGTTAGGCTTTGCTCTGCAGCCTTGAGTTAATTTCACCCCTGCTGCTTTGTCTTGGGGGAGGGAGTGCTGGTTTAGGCTGTTGTGAGGAGATGACTGTTCTGCTGCCACACACAATAGTCATGTCATTTTATCGGGAGTGCTACCCCAGGGCTGAGAACTGCTGCAGCAGAGATAAACCGGTCCCTCTCACCCGTCTATTGTGTACACAGTGAAGGTCATAGGTTCAAGTCTTGTCTGAGAGCTTTGGATATGCTCCATCTCCCAGGCTCCTCAGTGCCATTTTCTTCCTTTTCCAGACTGGGGCTTGCCATTGGAGGAGGCCAGACAGAAAGGCTCTTCTTTTTGAGTGAGGAACAATGCAGAGCTCATTGGCACACATTTTTCAGAAGAATAGGGATGCCAGCCATGTTGTGCCTGCCTCTTTGGCTAGCCTGTACCAAGTTGTGGAAGAATAGTGTCTGGGAGACTCAACCATGACATTTGTGTCAGACCCTTAAGGGAGAAGACTCCAAGGGGAGGTTTCTACTCTTACTTGAGCCATCATATTTAATTCTTTTTATATAGATGGGACACCTGTGCAATGATTTTTGTTTGATTGTATAGGAATATACCACTAAAAACCTGTACAGGGTTAAGATAGGGAGTCAAGGATCAAGTACCTTTTTAATGATGACTTCCTGGTCAATAATAATTGCACAACAAAAAAGCCACAAAATTTGCCTATCTGGGCATGGGCTGTGGGAACAAAACTTTCCTTTTAATATTTATTTTAACTCTAATGGAAGGAAATGGCTTGTTCATTGTGCAGAAAGTCCATATCTGCCTCTATATTAGGGAAAATTTTGCCAAAGAGATGAACATTTTAAAAAATCATTTAGGTCTTGAGATTATTAATGAGAGAAGGATGAGAACAAACTGAAAGGAATCCTATTGTATGTATCTAATAGAAGTGCCCAAATAATATTTATATACTTTTAGTTGTGTAAAAAATTATTTGGGTCTAGAAAAGAGGTTTCCATTTAGGACTTTAAAGAAAACTTTAAAGAGAGATTAGAAATAAAACTTACTGTGAGAGGAGTATTGTAATGTACTGTGTACTGTACAATACACTGTGTACACAACAGCCAACCATTTCCCATAGGGTATAGTTGAATGGGAATTTTAGCCCTTGGTTTGGGTAAAGATCTTTTTGAGAGAGTGAGTCTATGTTACCTCTCTTATCCCTTATTTCAGTGACTTTCTTAAAATGATGGCCTGCCAGTTAGGTGTTGGGCTTTTGATGGGAAGGAACAGGTTGTTCTGATCTTTGTATTTTTTGGTGACAGAACTGTCTTAAGGCCTTACTAGGGGTGTTGTCTGGCTTTAGACTATTTCTAACTCTATGTCCTAGGTCTCTGAGTGAAGCCTCAGCTAAACTGAATCCAAAGCTTTTTGCTCTTGGGCTGTTGGCATTTATTTCTGCTTGCTGTCAGGTGACAGTGAAGGCAGAAGCCTCAGATTAAATTTGCCCTGATTAGATTTAGTGGCTTCAGAATTGGGTCCTTGCCACAAGGAATCTTATGTGAGTCTTCTGATTGTGACTACCTTTCAGAGAGTGCTTTGGATTTTTCCTCCAGCTTCTTGGTAAAAAAATATTTTCTTGTGAGAGGTCTAGATAGCTGGACAGATTAGTGCTTATTTTGTGAGGATATGGAAGCATAATTTTGGCTCCTGGTAGCAATTACATTGCAATTAGCATATAGCAACTAAATGACTGGAACACGATAATTTGTTGAGGGGTTTACTGATTGCTTTGTCAAGTAGAAGTGCCACTCCTTATTTATTTGACTCAGAACACTATTGCCTGAGCTTAGGCACAGATACTAAGTACAGCAATGATATGTGTTCTTCCTAAGTTCCCACTCTGTTTCCTCTCTCTAATTACTTCTCTGTCAGGTACCTTAGTACTTCTACTGCCAGTTTCTCCCACTCCAAAGGTAGCTGAGCAATTGTTAAATCCCTTGTGGAAAACTGGTCATGGATGGGAATACTGCCAGGCAGATGGGGCCAGTCTGAGATAAGGCAGCTTTATGTTGTGTGGCAAGTTTTCTTTTCAGCGGCTTAATTCTCACTTCTACTTGATTTTTAAAAATCAGTTTTCTTTAAAAACAAAGAACAAAAAGCCTTACAATATACAAAATCATGTAGTGTAATAAATATGCCTTCATGATACCTCTCTGATAAAAGTTGGCTGTGATAGACAAAATGAAGATAGGTGATGCTGATAGGCAGGTTCTGGGGCCACTAAGTGTCAGTGAAGGACTCTTTTCACTAGGGAACAGGTAATTCACCAAAGCACCTGCCTAGCTGGGCATGTGGAATTGGCAGCAGCTGTGCAGCTGAAGAGGGATTATTGAGCAGGTGGTTGAAGAATCACATGCCACAGTGACAAGAAAATACTTGGTCTTCCGTGGTTTAGGTTCAGTTCATATGTGTGAAATTGCACTTTGTTTCATATTTCTTAATGCCTGTTGTTGATTTGTTAGTGAGATGATGATAGAATAGAGAAAAGAGATTCTTCTGTGTCAGTTGCTTTTAGATTAGTGAGTAGCATGCCTTAGGCTTGGTCCTGCATGGCCCTATTGTGTTTCGGGGAGATCTGGCTTTATGCCCTATGAATGGGAAGGAAATGGTGGTAATTCAGTGTTTCTAGTACTTGTTTATTAGCAAGAGATGGAAAGGAGAAAATTCTTTGCTTTCAATGTGATGAAAAAAGATTTAGCCCAGAGAGAGGCTACCCAACAGGTTTTATGCAAAGGATATAATCGACATTTTGTTAGGTCTACCTGACATGCCTTACTCAAGAAATCTGCTTTTGTTTTTATATTATGAATATAGTTCTCCACATGAAGTTTGCATCTCCTCAGTTGGTTGTTTTATTAAATTTTTGGTTTCTCCCAGCACCTTGGTAACTCTTTCCCCGACATTTAGATTAATATCACTTATTAGAACCAAATCATCACCACAGGGCCAAATGATGTTAAGGAAATAGCTCTATTATCATTATTTATCTTAAAAACAAGTATAGCATTTCCTATAACTTGGAAAATGTTTTTCTATCTTGAGATTTTCTGAAAATTCCCAGTTTATTCTTATAGATTATCATCTGTGTTCATATGATTCTATTTTTCTTTCACATGTTCATGCCATGGTAGTGGGGAGTACCATAGAGCCTAAAATTTATTTATTTATTTTAGAGACAGGATCTTGCTCTGTTGCCCAGGCTGGAGTGCATGCAGTGGAATGATCATAGCTCCCTGTAACCTACAACTCCTGGGCTGAAGCAATCCTCACACCTCAGCCTCCTGGATAGTTAGGACTACAGACACATACCACCACACCTGGCAGATTTTTAAATTTTTTGTAGAGACAGGGTCCTCACTGTGTTGCCCAGACTGGTCTCAAACTCCTGGCCTCAAGTGATCTTCTTGCCTCAGCCTCCCAAAGTGCTGGAATTACAGGTGTGAGCCACTGTGCCTGGCCCTGAGCCTAAAATTTATAAGTAAATAACTTGGTGTTTATTTTCTGACCTTTTTATTGCCCTCCATTCATTTTCTGTATTAGGTCAACAGATTGTCCGCTCCTTCTGTTGAAACACACACACACATACATGATCTAATGGGATTCAAAGGGTACTAATTAACAGTTAACTGAAGAGAAATAAGTCATATTAACTGTTTTAGAGTTCAGAAATCCCTTTCCCACCCAAGTGGAGTGAAGGCTCAAACCTGTTTATCAGAGAGAGAGATGTGCGAGGAAAGTGAGGTAAACTTTGAGGTCAAGGCTCATGGACCAGTACATAGGGACATTTGCAAGGGTCTGCTTAAACCTAGTTTGTAATCTAGCTTTAAGTGGGAGCCTAGCAATAGCAGTTAATTGTTCAGTATTCACTTCTGGGAAAGAATGTAATCTTGATTTTCCTATATGAAGCTATCACAGTTTTGTTTGTTTTATTAAAACTTCACAAACCACATATCCTTTCCTAGCATTCTTAGTAGTTTGCTTCCTCGTGCTTCTCCCCCTCCCCCATCTCTCATCCCAGTTCTCTGCTCTGAAGACTTCTCCAGCAGCTTGGAAACACTCTAATTACTGTAGCTATTATAGTCACAACCCAGATCCTCCATCTCTTTCCCTCTCACCCCTTTCTGTCTTCCTTCCCTCCTCCCCTTGCTCTAGCAGCAGGAGTTGAACTGCAGTCTCATGAGCACAGTCAGATCTATGAATGAGCTTTATATCTTGTCAAGGCAGAACTCCAGATCCAACAGGGCTAATTTTTCATGGTTCTCTTGCTGTTTGTTCTTGGATCAGAGTCCCAGAAATAAGAGATGGCAAATACCTATTAGGTCATATCTAGTCCATCACTCAGGGGCAAACCTAGGGCTTTTCTCTTGTCTCTGTGAGAATCTTTTCCTCCTTTCTTTTGCAGGTGAGAGCTGTTTGATGCCAGGCAAGCTCTGTAACTCCCTTCTTTTTATTGTGCTTTTTGGTCATTAGTGTCTGGCCAACTTCTCTCAGATTTTTATTCTTATTCCATTTTCAGGATTACTTGCTCCCAGCAATGTCTTCACCCTTTTAAATTCAGACCTTTCTTCTTGATTGTGGGCATCACATTTGTGGGTTCTTTTTGTACCATCAGTGATCTATGCCAGAAGCATCACTTTTCTAACCTTTGCACAAAGGTCACTGTGGCCTCCTCTTGAGGAGGTACATTTGATGGAAGAAGAGGTCCCACATTCTAGCAGGTGTTAATAAATACCTTAGAAAATGTGTGCCAGGATTCACCCTTAAGAACCCCCTGTACTCTATGAACAAACGTTGCTTCTTTCAACAAATGTTGATTTAGGGGTACTTCCTGTTCTAATAATTTGTTCTCTCTTTGTAGATGCAATTTATTTTTGTGTGGCTTAGTTACAATTAGGATATTTTCTGATGTAAGAGTTTTTTGCTTTGTTTTTTTTAACTAATATGGCTTTGCAAAAACATGGAGGAAAAAAACCATAGAATTAGAAGATTCTGATCGTTCCTATGCCTCTAAGTAGTTGTGTGATCTTGTGCAAGTCATGCCTCTGTTTTCACTTTCCTCATCTGTAAAATGAGCACATTAGACAAGATAATCTCTAAGGTTTCATTTATCTGTAGAATTTTATATTACAAGGTTGTGATGGAAGAATGGGACAAAAACGTTTGACATAAATGAGCAGTTTTTTATTGCTGGGTCAAAACTAGTCAGGGCCAGGCTCGGTGGCTCACGCCTGTAATTCTAGCACTCTGGGAGGCCGAGGTGGGAGGCTCGCTCAAGATCAGGAGTTCGAAACCAGCCTGAGCAAGAGAGAGACCCCGGCTCTACTAAAAATAGAAAGAAATTAATTGGCCAACTAAAAATATATAGAAAAAATTAGCTGGGCGTGGTGGTGCATGCCTGTAGTCCCAGCTACTCGAGAGGCTGAGGCAGTAGGATTGCTTGAGCCCAGGAGTTTGAGGTTGCTGTGAGCTAGGCTAACGCCAAGGCACTCTAGCCTGGGCAACAGTGAGATTCTGTCTCAAAAAAAAAAAAAAAATACAGTCAGTATTGAGGAGAGCTAATGAGTGCAATCTTAGTTCCCTGGGGCTTGACTCTCACTCCTTTTTGATTTGTTTGAAAAGCTGTACTTTTTATTAGGCCATCTTTTTTTGGAGGGTTTTGTAGCCTCATTCTGTAGGCTCACAAACTTGCCACATTTATGTTTCTGCTATGTTTAAGACTTAGGAGTGGGAATCAGAAAGCTGTAGAAAAGGAAGCTTACTTAGCTTGTGAGATGGAAGTTGTATCTGGAAGGATTTGCCAGGTATCAATAAGAAGTAACTTTGTGGATCTAATAGTCTCTCTTATATGTGAAATTGGAGCTAAATTGGATTGATTGTAGATGTTGGTTAGGCATTTTTCCTTTTTTGGCCAGTCAGTGGAAACCCTGCTTTGAATTAATTTATTGGGACTGAATATGTGTTGCCACCATGTTTTGTTTGAAAAATAAAATTGTGTTATTTTTAATGCTGAAAATGCAAATTGATGACATTTGCTGAAGTATGATTAACAAGGGAGAGGTCCTCTGAAATAATCCCCTAAAAAGGACTGAGAGATTAAAACTTGGGGGTGACTGAAAGAACTTTGAGATTGAGAATAGTGTTAGGAAATCTTTGCTTTCAACAGTGTATAACCAAGTTGTGAATTCCACAAGTTAGGATTTTTATCAGTATTTCCCAGTTCTTTGATATGGAACTTCCAGTAGCAGCTGTTTATTGGTTAAGAGGATGATGGTCCTTAGTCTTTTTTGTTAACAAAGCAAAAATCACGTTTAATCTGCCTTTGAACATTGGAAGTAACATTCACTGTTTTTAAATTTGTACTTAAAACACCCATCGATCTAGAATAGAAAAATTTGGTGGGTGGAACTGTTGTTTGTTTTGGACTCAAAAAAGTCCTGGGAGTGCTTTACTTTATTCCCAGCCATCTGTAGCACATTACTAATTTTCACGTAATCTAAAGGTTATGTTGTGAAGTGCTCCACTTGAGTGTGAGATTTTAGAAGGACTTATATTAGAAATATAAGTAGTTTTTGTAGGTAGGTTTAAAAAAAAGTGTCAAGTGGAGTATAGGGGATTGGATTGGAAAGTCGCCAGAGTAAGTGCCATGAAACCTTTGGAAATCAGACCACAGCATGAAATCGAAATCCTGGCAGTTAGGCCACATTGCATGCTGGTACCTATCATTTCTTAGACTGTAGTTCATTATTTGTAGAGGAAGACAGCAGTGTCTGCTCTATCCTGTGTACAAAGTAAGCCAGTGGGCTTTTGGTTGTGTTATCAGCAACTTTCTTAGCAACATTTCTATGTAGAGCACTTTGAATCTGGTTGGGATCAACTTCCATTTATGTGAGCAGAATTGGAAGTTCAAGGTATACCTTGTAAACTTAAGTTACAAATTCTGAAGTTTGGTGTGAAACTCGGCATTTATCTTTGTTCTGGAACTGATGGCTTCTAGAGCATAGTCCTAAAGGATGGCATCAGAAATGGAACTGTAAGAAGAGAAATGGAATTGTGAAGCTTCTGGATATATGAATCTGAAAGGTATATAGGGAAGGGGGAAATTTATTATTTGGCATCTGCTTTCAAATGTGCTTCCAGCCCGTAATTTCTGAAAGCTGCCTATGCTTTTTTCCCCTAAGCATTGCTGTTTTTCCAGTTGCTGTGGTTGAAAACTTTGGACTTATTTGGTTTTTTTTTTTCCCTCATCACCTCATCTAATCATTCACTAAATTGAATATCTAATCATTCACTAAATTGGATATCTTGCCATTTAGCCTCACTTTTTCATCTGACCTAGTTCAGGTCTTCATCTTCTGTACATCATTGCAATAACCTCATGATTGATGCCTCTTTCTATATTCCATACTAAATGCTGCTATATTATTATAATTTTTATGTATTCATTTAGGTAATATTCATTGAACACTTACATTCCAGGCCAGACGTGATCCCTATCCTGTTGAGACTTGTAGTCTAGTGGGGGAAACAATCAACTAATGAATGTATGATTATGAACTGAAATACTCTGAAAGAAAAATATTTGGTTCTAGAAGAGTGTGTAACAAAGAAACCCAGCATAGACTTTTAAAATTACAATTCTGATCATTTTACTTCTTACTGAAAAACCTTTAATGGTTCTCATTGCCTATATAGGCTAGCATTCAGGATGATTTATGACTTGACCAAACATGGCCTTCCTCAGCCTTGTTTCATATCTCTCATATCTATCCATACCTTATCCATCTTTTTTTTTCCTGGAAACAGTGTCTTGCTATGTTACCTAGGTTGGCCTTGCATTCCTGGGCTCAAATGATCCTGCCACCTTAGCCTCCCAAGACTATAGGTGGCCTGGGCCCCACTGCACCTGGCTAGTCCATGTCTTTTTTGTAGCCATTCCTCCAACTTACCCAGCTTTTTTTTTTTTTTTTTTTGAGACACAGTCTCGCTCTGTGTTGCCTAGGCTAGAGTGCTGTGACGTAGCTCACAGCAACCTCAAACTCCTGGGCTCAACCATTCCTCCTGCCTCAGCCTCCTGAGTAGCTGGGACTACAGGTGTGTACCACCACATCTGACTAATTTTTTCTGTTTTTAGTTGCCCAACTAATTTTTTCTAGAGACAGAGTTTCGCTCTTGCTCAGCCTGGTCTCGAACTTCTGACCTCAAGTGATCCTCCTGCCTTGACCTCCCAGAGTGCTAGGATTACAAGTGGGAGCCACTGTGCCTGGCCTTAACTCCTAAATCTAACCTTACCTTCAACCTAGCAAAAAATTTCATTTCTTTCCCCTTTCTGACCCCGTTTCTAACCACCCACCTATCTCTAGAATTGATTTCATCTTCCTCTGTATCCTCTGTTTAACTTTTTGCTTAGGATCTCTGTTATAGCACTTTATCACATGTTGTCTTTAATTAGAATTATTTGTGAATATATTTTCTTCCTCATTTTAAGTTTTATAAGAGACCTGTGTCTTCTCTGTTCCCCAAAACTCCTAGCCCAGTGCTTTGAATATAACTTTATGCTTAATTAATGCTTGCTGAATTGAATTAGAATTTGATTCTTAAAAAAAGGAATTTGTGATTTTTTTTCCAGACCTCCTCTTATGCTAAGTTAACTTCCATTCAACATATTTTATCCCAAATTGAGTAAACCAGGAACAAGACAGAGTATGAAAGCCTTGAGAAATCCTTCAGATCCAAGGACAAGCATTTGTTCTCTTTATTGCTTGTAGCAATAAAGAGTGGTTCCATACATCTTAGCTCATGGAAAACTTGGAGGAGGGGGTTGGGGGTGGTACATGGCAGGTGGAGACCAGGTAGGTTAGTCACAGGAACCAAACTGGTTCTGTTGGAGGAATATAGGCATTGTTGGGCCCTCTGGAGGTGGTTGACCTCCAGGTGGTCTTTTTAGTTTCTCTTATTTACTTCTTTTATTCCGTAAATATTGGATGTCCCACTATATGCAAGGCCCTATTCTAGCTGCTTGAGATCTATCAGTGAACAAAATAAACAAAAAGTTCCAACCTCATGGATTTTATCTTTAGTAAGAGACAGAAATAAACATAATAAATAATTATATAATATTAGAAGGGTGATAATGATGTGGGGGAAAATAGAACAGGGTAAGGGGGATTGGAAATGTAGAGGAGAGTTAGGCGGGAGAGGTAGGAGGGCTGTAGCTTTAAATAAGATGATCAAAGTGTAGGCATCTGAGAAATGTGATGCTAATGTGTTCCTGGGTTGTTAGGCACTTTCCTGAGGTTGGTGGGTGCTCTTCTGCTCAGCAGAGAGAAAGTGTCTGCAGTCGTTCAGAGTCCAGCTGACATTGAGGGGAAATAGCTATGTTCTTTTATGTTATGTTCTTTTCTCCTGGCTGCTCCTGTTGTTGGCATTCCTGGAAGTTAATCAGGGTGAAAACTGTAGTCAGTCATATCTGGAAGACACCAGAGGTAGAACTGGAGGCCTTATAACCAGTTCCCTGAGGGGTGGGATTTACCCTTCTGCTGACTGGTCCTTGGCTGCCTATAATGGGTGAATTAGGCCTCTGAGTTTTTTCCTTCCTCAAAGGGAAAGCCTGGTATCATGACCTTCCCTCTTTCTCCCAAGGCTTCAGCAACTTTATTTGGGGTAGCTCTTTAAAAATAAGATTTCAAGAGTGTGTACTATATTCCCAGCTTTAGAGGTGAATTTTCAGGTTTATGGTGCTTTGACTTTCTCTCAAGACATTAGCTGTATTTTAGAAGTCTCAGTACCTAATTCAGCAGCCTGAAGATGAAGATATCTATGTCTAGATGCTCTCTTTTTTGAATTGTGCATTGTAAATTTTCTTACAGTTTCCTTTCTAGCCTTTTTTTTAACCCTTATTCTTCGTTACGTTTCCTGTTACCTCTTCCCTTTTTTCCATACATGAAGCTGATAGGAAATAGAAGTCCCGTAGGCCAAACTGGTGTTTTGGTAATTGGCTGGGTGCCGGAATTCAGACCTAATATATAAGAGATGGAATGTCTTATTTCTGTCCTTGTGTTATGTGGGCTGTAGCTTATGGACATCAAGTTCTCAGCCTGTTGCTCTGTGTGCCATTTGAGGTAGCTAATGGTATATTGGGTTCTGTCTACTCTGTTTTTAGTTATACCATTAGCTTGTGCAGTTGCAGTGCACAGGAAGACCCATTTGCTATTTTGTAAAAATGTGGTCTTTTTGATGTAATTGTAGAATAAAAATTTTTTTCTTTTTTCTTTTTTCTTTTGGAGACAGGGTCTCACACTGTTGCCTGGGCTAGAATGTAGTAGTATCCTCATAGTTCACTGCAGCCTCAGTCTCCTGGGCTCAGGCAATCCTCCTGCCTCAGGCTCTGTAGTAGCTGGAACTATACAGGCTTGTGCCACCACAACCAGTTATTTTTTTTCTTTTTTTAGGTAGAGACAAGGTGTCACTATGTTGCTCAGGCTAGTTTTGTAATCCTGGCCTCTAGCAGTCCTCCCGCCTCAGCCTCCCAAAGTGTTAGGATTATGGCCATGAGCCGCTGCACTGGGCCTAAAGGTTCTTCTTTTTATTCTTTTTTTTTTAGGAGGTAGGGTCTCATTATGGTACCCAGGGTAGAATGCAGTGGCTATTCATAGGCACGACCATAGTACACTATAGCCTTGAATGCCTAGGCTCAAGTGATTCTCCTGCCTCAGCCTTTCCCTCCCTCCAGCAGCTGAGACTGCAGGCACATACTACCATGGCCAGCAGAATAAAGGTTTTTAATGAATTCAGATCCATGCTAAGAAAAATCTGTTACTTTTCTTCTAAAGATAGGGTTATAGTCTTGGGTGGTCTTCTAGGCAGATTTCACATTACCTATCTCTAGAAGGATTTGCTAATTATCAAACTTGAAGTCATACGTTCTCACTACATATGCTTACATGGTACAACAGCATTACTGATATTGTGAACTTTAAAGCCAGCAGCTGTTGATTCAAGTGTATGTTCTGTTTTCTTTACTGGTTGAAAGGATATTAGTTTAACTAACCAAGTTGTATTGCTTTTTTTAGTAAAAGAAGTTTAACATAGCTTAGTTTGCTACTGTTTTCTTTGTAATAATGTTCCTTTGTTTTGTATTAGTAGGACCTTCCAATCCTAGAAATCTAGGCAATGTGGATTTCAGATGAGTACCATAACACTACCTGACAGAGTGGGAAGTGCAGAGCCTTGTCTGGCAATATTCTTTTTATCATGGACCCTTTTAGAAGAAAGAAATTCAGTATTAACAAGGTCATATTTGGGTAGGTGACATAATGGTGAAGTGACATTTTCTTCCAACAACAAATCTATACGTTATACCTGACTCTATGATCTTAAGCATTAAATTTATTTAAAAGTATTATTGATATAAACATTATTAGTGTCATTTCTGCCATCCTTATGTAATTTTTTTTCTTTTTCCTCTCTTGAAAGGCAAAATCATGTTACAATGCTTTAATTCACAGATACTTGATGGAAGGATACTGTTAAGATATAGTGCTGCTGCCGGGTGCGGTGGCTCAGGCCTGTATTCCTAGCACTCTGGGAGGCTGAGGTGGGCGGATCGCTCAAGGTCAGGAGTTCGAAACCAGAGCGAGACCCCATCTCTACTAAAAAATAGAAAGAAATTAATTGGCCAACTAAAAATATATTAAAAAAATTAGCCGGGCATGGTGGCGCATGCCTGTAGTCCCAGCTACTCGGGAGGCTGAGGCAGAAGGATCACTTGAGCCCAGGAGTTTGAGGTTGCTGTGAGCTAGGCTGACGCCACGGCACTCTAGCCCAGGGAACAGAGCGAGACTGTGTCTCAAAAATAAATAAATAAATAAATAAATATGTAAAAAACATTCTTAGCTCACAGGTCATAAAAGAAAACATGTGGCAAGTTAGATTTGTCCCATGGACCATAGTTTGCCAACTCTTGATTTAGAGGATAGGAGAGTGATAAGTATTCAAATCTCCCTGTGTAGTTCTCTTTTCAGGAGAGTTGATATTTTTTAGAAGATAATGTAAAACTAATACTATGCCATTTCTCCTTTTTTGGTGTGTTATAGGTGCTGAAATTTGATGCCTATTTCCAAGAAGATGTTCCTATATCAACTGAGGAACATTATAGGATCCGTCAGGTGAACATTTACTACTATCTAGAAGATGACAGCATGTCTATCATAGAGCCTGTTGTGGAAAACTCTGGGATCCCTCAAGGCAAATTAATTAAACGCCAGCGGCTAGCCAAGAATGACCGGGGAGACTATTACCATTGGAAAGACCTAAATCGAGGAATAAACATCACAATTTATGGCAAAACTTTCCGCATTGTTGACTGCGACCGATTCACACAGGTATAGTAGATATTTTTGGAAGTTGTGGGATCTGAGGCATCATTCTAATTTATGGAAGGATACATTTAATTTATTAGGGTAAGGGGAGGACACTGGTAATTTCTCCTGTGTGAATTATTATGCATGTTAACTAGGTATTTGTGTGGGTGTGTAGGTTGCTGTGTTAACACCATGTAGTAACATCATTTTTTCAAAATGATATTGATACATATTCACTCAAAATCAAACTGTCATCATAGCTGAATCATTTGGTAAGAAACCAGTCTCCACGGCAGTTCAAGTAGACAGGAAGGGAAATAGCACCCTGCTGGAATGGAAGTTTGGAAGAGCCATTGAACATTTTATCTTAAGTGTGAGTTTACAAAACTAGTACTACCTCTATTAGCAGATATAAGCATAAAATTTTTTGTGCAATTCATATTTTTTTTCAGTAAATGATACTTGCTCTATTTTAGGAAAAATTGCTGTCTAAAGGATTCCTGAAATAAAACCATTTTTAAATGGTTTTAAAAAAAGTTTTTTATATGGAGGAAAGTCTTCCACTTTCTCTATTTTATAAATTTGGATTTTTTAATACAAAGATAACTTCTTAATGTTACATACATAGAGGATTTGATGACTTTTCTTTAGTACAAAGTGTAAGGAATTAAGAAATCAATCCTAATTTGTCTTAGTTTTATTAATAAAAAATTCTTCTAGCAGCAGAGTTTCTGAATTATGCCCTTTATCCCATGCTACCTAATGCCAAATGTGATTAATTTTTACCATGCACCAAGCTCCTATGAATTCATTCGTTTGATTTTTTTCCTAGTAATTTATTTAGCAAATATTTATTGAGTGCCTGTTATATACCAGGCACTGTTCTAGGTGCCATATATAAAGACTTGCCCTTATGAAGGTTACATTCTCGTTGGAGGAGACAAACAATAGCAAATAAATATATAATATGTCAGATAATGATAAGAGCTATGGAGGAAACTAAAGCTGAGTAGAGGGGATGGAAGTTGGGGGCTATTTATAAAGGCTACTCGGAGAAGGTCTCACTGATAAGATGACACATGAACAGAGACCTGAAGGGAAGAGAAGAAAGGAGCCATGGCATCAGTGCCATTCCAAAGCAATGGAGAAAAATGGTATAGAAAGTGGAGGTGCTAGACCATTTTTGAGATACTGTCCCCTTCCAACATATTTTGATATCTTGCTTTTTAAGTTTCTGAGGTCATATTTATCACAAGCAGTTTCAGAATTGTACCAACAGTGAGAAATTATAAAATGTTATCTCAACTTAAAGATGTTAATTATTTTTACAGTTGTGTCTTTATGGACAATTTGAGCATTTACAGATTCGTCACTGAGCAGTTGATCTAATCTAGTTATAGTCAATTTTCATTAATCATAGTAGTTAAGACCTATAAAGTCACCCCAAACGCTGAATTAGTGAATACTGAACTATTGCTCTTAGGGGAAATACAGGGTTAGGTTCCTGCCAATCTCTGATCACAACGTTTTTGTCAACCAACTAATATATAACCTATTTTGTATGTGTTTCTATTTAAAGACACCTTATTTAATATATATTGTTGATTCATTAACATTGAATTCACACCCAGCAGAACTGTAACTCGTGTCTGAACAAAGCTTATCTAACACACATATTTTTTCCATAAGGCACATCAAAGCCTTCTTGTGCTTAGGAACACTAAACAGCACTACAGCACTGTGCTCCGGGACCACTTTACACAGCAAAATCACCAACAAAAAGCACAAAAATGCAAAACATGTGGCAATAAAAGACCTCAAAAAGGACACTTGTTTACAGTGTGAGAGCTGAAATAAGAAGCTAGAACTTCGTCTTGTTCAACCTGTGCTAAGAATTTGCCCATTTGGGCAACTCAAATTTTTTGCCACTGTGTGCATGTTTGTGAATGACTGCAAAATGTGGCGAGTATTGATTTTGGTGTTGCAAATAAATTTTAGTGAGTAGGAAAATTTACAAATAATGGAATCCATGGGTAATGAGGATCCATGTATTTGAATAACTGATATTTGACTAGAGCTGTTTATTTCAGGCACTGATGACTAGATTGAATTATGTTCTCAACAATTGATCTGTTAGGTTGGAAGTTGGCTCCTATGAAAGTTTAAAATTTATACACATCTGATTCAATGTTCTTCATTCAGACTAGACCTATGAGTGGTTAAGGAAAATAGCTGTCTTTATGGTGTGATTTGACCAGGAAGCACCTGTATTGAAATATATCACCACCACTCCTCCTTACCTCTTCCTCATTACTCTAAATAACTGTTTGGTCCTATAGACAGAATTGACTGAACACATTAAAAAATAAAGCTCTAGAAATCATAGATCTAGAATGTATTTTTTTGTTGTTAAAATATCATTGCTGGTGTAGCAGATGTGAATCTATTCTACAAATGCTAGTGTGCAAGAAATATTGTTTTGTTTTTCAAAATATAATGTATAACCAACTTGAGCCCCAATCCAACTGGTCTAGTGTCTTAGCCAGTTGGGGCTGTCATAACAAAAATACCATAGACTTGGTGGCTTAAACAGCAGACATTTATTTTCTCACAGTTCTGGAGGCTGGAAGTTCCATATCAGTGTGCCAAGCATGGTCAGGTTATATTGAAGGCCCTGTCCCTGGCTTATAGACAGCCAACTCTCGTTGAGTGCTCACATGGCTTTTTCTCAGTGCACGTGCATGGAGAGAGAGAGAAAGTGAGTTAGTTCTCTAGTGTCTCTTCTTCTAGGGACACTAATCCTATTGGATCAGGGCCTCACCTTTATGAACTCATTTAACCTTAACTATTTCCTTTATGGTTATATCTCCCAATAGTCACGTTGGGAGTTAGGGCTTCAATATATGAAATTGGGGGGCACATAAACATTTGATCCATAACAGCTGGTGTTTCTATTCATTCTCAGCTCTGCCAAAGATTCCAAGCCCATCTTGCCCACCTGGGCAAGTGGCAGCTAAAGGGGGAAAAAAAAAGATTCCAAGCCCTGTGAACAAGGAAGCAGATATACTCCTAGAACTAAAAGGATCGCATAGGTAGAGCCCATAGATTATCCAATGACCAAGGGCTTTGGTGCTAGGTAAGATCCTGGAACTTGTAATGCCTGAGACTGGATGATCCTGAATACAGCTGCACGTGTGCTCAGAGCACCCTACGGCACACACGTAGGATCCTGTTCTTCTGAGACCCACCAACCAGTATCGTTTCCAGTGTGGGGGAATTTTCCCCTTTCTCACTTCTTTCTCTCAAAGGCATTCTCTTTTCTCTCCCCTCCTTTTGGGACATTTTAGAATAATCTCTTCAAAGAGTTTAGAAGGCTTTTCTAAGAGACAGGAAGAACAGACAACTAACTTCAGGAAGCTTCTGCATGCCTGTCAGAATCCCTAAGATAAAGTTAAAAAAGGGCCTGAATGTCTATTGAAAGTATGAGAAGGGAGTACAACATTCATTAAATACCACAATTAGTTAATCTTGCTATACTAATCCACCATCTCAAGGGAAAATTTTATTGTTAGTCATTATCTCCAGCTCAATAGTTTTAATAGAAGGTCTCAATATTTTTATATTGAAAAGATATTGAAGACTGCCTAACAAAACTTTAAATATTAAGATCACAAGCTAGTTAGCAATGGAGCTAATACTAGAACCCACATATTTTGGCTCTGAGTTCTGTGTTTTCTCTATTGAATTGTTCAAAAGCAAGCCACACAATTCCCAAAAGAAACCCAAATTTTAGGTTAATTTTCACTTCCATAATGTTAACAGATACCATGAAATTGTTCTTTTCTGATTATCAAAAAAGGTACAGTTTATGGTGGTGCTTTTAAGAAGATGAAATGTCAAGTTGTATTAAAAGATATAATGACTCTGAAAATAATATTGTATTTATTCATAATTAGAAAAAGAAAATTCAAGACTATGTCAAATTCAGATGCTTTCTTTAACTTTTTCTGGTGATATTTGAGTACTTGGTTTCTCTTTCCTATTTTGCTAAAACATTTTCTTATTTAAAATAACCAGTGGGTGGGTATGCTTTCTTTTCTTTTTTGGTAGGGCGGGGAGGGACTTAATCATATACAATGCTTGTTTTAAGTGAGTTGGAAAGTTGGGAATATGATTTTGTCCTAACTTGGCCATTGTGCAGTTTGCCTCCAAACCTGATAAAAATTACCTATTGTTAGAAACCATGGTTAGGTTCCAGATGTGTGTATGTAAGCAATCCTAGAATTTACTGTGTTCTTAGGCACCTAATTAAATTTTATTGATGTAAATTCATATTTGAATTCAGTTACTTTGTCGCTGTGCCTTCCAACTAGCTTAGCATATTACCTAGCAATTTTACAGTATAGAATATTTCAGGTAATTATCAATTATTATTTGCATTATAGAGCTGGGTCAGTTGGAGACAATACAGCTGAGACATGCTCAAGCAGCAAACTAATGGTTAACTTGAGCAATGGCATAGAAATTAATATTACACTTATTTTTATACCATTACTTTATTACTTACTCTAAGAAGCTCTAAGAAAATTATCATTATTAATTTTGAATTATTTAGACATTTTTGGAAAGTCAAGGAATTGAATTAAATCCACCAGAAAAAATGGCTCTTGATCCTTACACTGAACTCCGGAAACAGCCCGTTCGCAAGTATGTCACCCCATCGGACTTTGATCAGCTCAAGCAGTTTCTTACCTTTGACAAACAAGTAAGTGACCTAAGCACCTACTGGTAAGTAGAATTACTAGTTTCCATATATGGCATGAATTTCTTGGCAAGCCATTTGGGTAGCTGTATTGGTAACTACTTTGAAACATTACATCTGTAAATTAACTGTTTGGGTACAGTGCTTTCTGTTTTCATCTAGGGTTAGAAATGTAGGAATCCCTAAGTCTCATATTAGAGATGCAGAGAAGATTGTGGAGTTAAGTCTTGTGAATCCTACCAAATATTTAAATCTTAAAACTATTCCTGAGCTACATCTGCTTCCCACTTTACATTTCCAGTTGACCATTTCTTTCCTCAAATAGTGCGAGTTAATCTTATAGAATCCTGTGGGAAACCTTAAATGAATTATTGGGAAATTTCAAAACTGTTGTATATATGTAGGTCTCTAATATTAAAATAGATAATTTCACAGAAACTCCATTGCAGATGCTTTCCTGTTAAATGTTATGTTAATGTTGGAGTACAATATGTTCTGAGCATTTTCCAACTTTGTTCTAACCTTTGTAATCTTCCCCCTTGTGAGCTGATGTATATAAGCAGATTTGAATCTTCTCCTTTTTGTAACTAAAAAGAAAGAGAAAAGGGAGAGATCGCCCTCAGTGCTTTTTTGCTGCTCTTTTTCTTTCAGAAATTTAACTCATTAATAGTTCAGATAATTTAACCTAGCATTAGCATGATCTTTTAAAGATTTACTATATGTCAATCATACATCTGTTATTATTTTGTATTTAAAGATTGTGTTGATACTATTAATAGAAGATGTGTGTTGATGGGACCAAAAAAAATATTCTGGTTAAAAAATGAAAATTCTTTCCATACTAATTGTATATAAACCATATTCACATGTACCTTTATTAATATATATAAACCACCGTATAAAGGACCTCATTGCTCTTTTAATTCAGCTTCTCTTTCACTGACTGACTAATATTTTGGATCAAAGTGAGCTGTTTTTTCTTGGCACAAACTTATAATCCTATTATTTAATTCTTTCCAGCTGCTGACATCTGGTACCTAATTTCAGATGTTTTAGTATCTTTGATGAATATTTCTTTTTTTCAATTTACCATCTGAGATTACTTCATAGTCTTTCCAGCTAATCTTTTCATCATTGTCTGATACATAAATCCCAAAGCAGCCAAGTTAAACTCTCCACTTTTAGGATTCTTACTTGAGTCACTACTTTGGATTCCTCAAAGGTTCTTCGATTCTATGCGACCTGGGATGATACAGACAGCATGTTCGGTGAATGTCGGAACTACATCATTCATTACTATCTTATGGATGATACGGTAGAAGTTCGAGAGGTCCACGAACGGAATGATGGGCGAGATCCTTTCCCACTCCTAATGAACCGGCAGCGTATGCCCAAGGTTTTAGTGGAGAATTCAAGTATGTTTGATTCAGTTTACCATTTGTTACTTGGTACATTTTTAGGATCTTAAAGGCATTACTTAATCAGCGTGGTTATTTCTTTATTCTTGGGAGGCTTTAGCTATATTTTCTTAGGTGCTCAGAAAATGGCTTTCCCACAACTTTCCTCCTTTACTTTTTCCTCTTGGTCCAGGCATGCCTCTGAGACAGTCTGGTAGAGATGACTGATACCCAGCTCAAGAAAACAAAGTGAAAACAGAAGTGGGAGATTCATTTAAAGTGCCGTAGAGCAAGACTTCTGAACTGAAACAGTTTAATATTAGATTACTAATACATTTTTCAAACAGCCCTGTTGTCATTCAAGGATATAGCTTAGCATTTCCTTATATGCTTTCCTGACTTTGCTTCTCACCTCAATGACTTCCTAACCAGGAAGTTTTTACCTGGTTTGACTTGAGATTGGAAAAGGCATGTCTGTGACTCATAAGAGGTGGAGTCCATTGTGTCAACCCCAGCTTTTTCTTTGCTGGTTTAAAATAACCTGGCATGTTGGAGAGTGAGAATGCAACAAAATAGCAGTGGATACCTGTTGTTTACTGTCTCCTGAGATAAACTGGCTTTCTTCAGTTATTGACTTAGTAGTTTAAGAATTTTCTCTTACACAGATGTCATTTTAGTCACATATAATGACATCTATCATGTTTGGGTGGCTAACAGAATTCTATAAATACTTCCATTGATTTTTTCCTTCTTATATTTTTGGGAACTAGGAGATAAGAAATCCCAAGTATTGAGTAAGGAGTTTATCTAGATTAGAGGTTATAAACAAATTGATAGTCTGAGGCTAAATTCAACCTATCCACAGGTATTACTTGGCCTGCACAATGTATTTGTTAAAAAATGCAGTGTTATTTTAAAAAAGGCAAGGAGTTGGAGATTTCCATCACTGGGAGAGTGGATAAACAAAATACGGTGAACATACATTTTGATTAATATGCAATAGTTAGAAGCAATAAACAAGATATACACAGAAAACAAATGGATATATCTTAAAAATATAGTGCTGTGTAGGAAAAAAGTAAAAGGAGATATATAATATAATAACATTTACATAATGTGAAATACATGCAAAACAGCACACAAGTGCACAATCAAAAAGCTGCACATTAGAGTGGTTGCATATGAGGGAAAGGAGAATGAGATTTGGGGAAAAGGATAAAAGGGACTGAAAATGGTTATCATTTTAAAATTAGGAGAGTTCACATTACATATCTCTTTTTTTGAAAATTGAGAATAACTGTGAACACAGCTTACATTCTCAAATAGCAACAACTGGATCTGTGCCCTAGTTCAGCATAGTCCAGCTACTGCCTACCATGCATATTCTTATACTCAGCCTCCTATAAAACCCTCTTGGAGTTCAGTGACACTGGGACTAATATACTAATTTTGGCCTTCCAGAGTACTTAAATGAGCCAGAAATTCCTGCCATCTGGAGCTAACAAATGTTAGATTTACAGTAGATAAAAAGAAAGAATAGGAATATATTCAGGGTGGCATGAAAAAAGCCTCACTGAAACTGAATGCCTTGAAATTTCAGGTTCTGGATTTGTCTCTGCCTTATCAATGTGACCTATGTTTAAAACCTTCAATACAAAATCATCCTCTTCTATAACTTTAAATGTTTTTTAAATTAAAAGGTTTTTTATCAAAGTTGTATGGAGAGACAGATATGGGATCCTTTTAAGAGACGGGAAACACATCTTTTTATGAAAGTCATTGTTAGTCATGAGGTAAAAGTACAGAAAAGGCTAAGCTCCCACCAGCTAAATAATTCCTTTAACTAGAATGGTGGTTTTAAAGGAATGGTATCTAATTGATGTTCAAAAGCATTTATTTAATGGGTGATTTTTATTAAATTTAGTTAAGCAATAGTTAAATATCTGCTATGGGAACCATTTCATGTGCTAAGTGCTATGGAGGATAAAATGAAAATGTAACTCCCAGCCCCCGAATCCTGTCCTTGAGGCACTTCTAGTGTAACTAGGGAGACAAATCATATAAAATACACAAAGCTGTTAAATAATAACAGAGTATATCAGATTATCTGATTATGTAATTAGTTTTGTCATGCAGATGGAGGTCAGAGAAGAGAGATTGTGGGCCTGAAAGACTAAAGAAGTCTTTGTGGAAGAGCTGGAATTGTACCCAGATTTAGAATGGTAGAGAACAAAGAGAAAGAACACACTAGAGAGAGGAGCAAGAGCAAAGATTGGGAATTAGGAACAAGTATGGCATGTTTAGGGGCAGCCAAGAGATGGTCGCTAGGCAAAGAGTTTCTGTTGGACAGTAATAAGGAAATTATGGGAGTATCTTTTAAAAGTTCTCTCTGCCAGGGCCTTGTTTTAATAGTTAAGATTAAACAGAATTATATATTTATGATGGTTGAAGTTAAAATATCAGGAATTCTGAAAGTTATTTTTTTGTTGAAGGTAATTACAGGTGACCAGTAGGTACAGGTAATGTCAAAATGGATATTTGTCCTAACAAAAGCCTACTCAGCTCTTGAACCCAAGGCATGAGGTTCTGAAAGTCTAAATATGTTAGTTATCCTTTAAACTGGCTTTCATAATTTGTGCCATTTTATTTAGTTATTCATTTATTTTTTAGACAGGGTCTCACTCTGTCACCCAGGCTGGAGTGCAGTGGCACAGTCAACTAAATCCTGGGTTCAAGCAATCCTCCCACCTCAGTTTTCTGAGTAGCTAGGACCACAGGCATGTACTACCATGCCTGGCTAATTTTTTTATTTTTTGTAGAGATAGGCTCCCACTATGTTGCTTAGGCTGGTCTCAAACTCCTTGAGTCAAGCAATCCTCCCACCTCGCTTCCCAAAGTGCTGTGCCTACAAGCATGAGCCACTACATCCAGCCTGATCTTGCCTTTTAAATTAATCCAGAACACCTCTTAGTTAGACTTTTGATGCTCCAGAAAGTTGAACGTTTTTCCTAATTCTCTTAGCATCTTTATTGCCTCATTCAATCATTCAAATAATATTAATTGAACATCCACATAGATAAAGAAAGCACCATGCTAGGCAATGGAAATCTAAAACTAGTATAAACCCATATTTCAAAGGCTTCACAGTCTGGTAAGACTGTATATAGACATATACATCAGTGGAGCAGAATAAATTGTCCAGAAATGGACCCACACATACATAGTTGTTAGATTTTTGATAAAGATGAAAAGATGATCTGGTGGAGAAAGTGCTGGAATTGTTATCAAATAGTTAACAAATAGCACTATTAACAAATAATGCTGCTGGCCGGGCACGGTGGCTCACACCTGTAATCCTAGCACTCTGGGAGACCGAGGCGGGAGGATCGCTCAAGGTCAGGAGTTTAAAACCAGCCTGAGCAAGAGCAAGACCCCATCTCTACTAAAAATAGAAAGAAATTAATTAGCCAACTAAAAATAGATAGAAAAAATTAGCCGGGCATGGTGGTGCATGCCTGTAGTCCCAGCTACTCGGGAGGCTGAGGCAGGAGGATCGCTTGAGCCCAGGAGTTTGAGGTTGCTGTGAGCTAGGCTGACGCTGTGGCACTCTAGCCCAGGCAACAGAGTGAGATTCTGTCTCAAAAAAACAAAGCAAACAAACAACAATAAAAAAAACTGTGCCCTGAAAGATAATTAAAAACTTAGGATGGGAAAGTCTTTATGTTAGCTTCTGACATAATTTTTTACCACATTTAGGATAGTTCACATTCTTACTATTTTGTACAGTTTTAATCACTAATATGTAACTTCCAGGAGGCAGGGAGTTTTGCCTGTTTTTGTTCATTCCCATACTCAAACTAGAAAAACATATAGCACATAGTTAGTGCTTAAGAAATATTTGTTGGAGGAATGAATCAACTAACCAGAAATGAATGCTGAATCAAGTCCAATGTCTTTCCCCCACATGGTTTTTCTTTCTTAATAATTAATGTTCTGATTTCCATTCATAGGCTTCCTAACATTGATCCATAATCTAGGAGGGGACGCATAATCCACTCCCGGCCAGTTGAAGCAGCAGATTTTCTGGCCACAGTTAATGGTTTAGTGTTGGGCATGAGAACTAAGCTGGACCAATGAGACCCCCTTCTGGGTACTTGTGCTGGTGTTGTTGGTACAGAGATGCTTTCATTACTCTGCAGTGCCAAGCTGATAGAATGTCACCTTGTACCGACTGATAGACAGCTTGCCACCGCTGGCTGAAAATGTGCTTGAGAATGGAAGCAACACAAAGGGAAGCTTTAAGTACTTGTTTCCAGCATGCAAAAAACACACTCCTGTTTATTTTGGCTACATGAACAAATAAGTTCTCTTTTTTTCTTAAGTCACTCTGACACAATTTAATATAACACTCATAAATAGAATTGTCTGTATTTTTTATTTTTGGTGCTCTCCTTGTTAAGTTTTGGTGTCAAGTCTATGCCAACCCCAAAAATATTTGGGGGAATTCTCGTACCGTTTATACTCTGAAATATGTTGGAATGCTAATTACTCATACCTTCTTCCACCTATATTAAGAAAACGCTGAAAAATAGACTCTGACCCAGGAGGGAATTAAAATACAATGTACCCTTTATTACTGGCAAAGCTGGACTGAAAAACATTCTGAGCTCTGCAACCTAAGCGAGGTCCTCCTATCTGAACTCTCCAGGCACTAGAAGGTTCCGAAGAACCACAGCCTCTCCCACTGCCGCCCCTATTCCCAAATTCGCGGGAATAATTGGGTAATGATGGTATTTTAATTTTTGTAAAGAATTCTGTATTTCATTTAGATTTTTCATCTAGTTATACTTTTCTCATTCCTAATGCTTTGTATTTTTATTTTTTCCCTTTATTCAAAACCCAAATTCCCAGGAACTTGTTTATTTCATTTATCTGTTTAAAGAATCTCCTCTTTCATATACTAACTATATTTTTTATTTTTAGCATGCCGAGTTATTGATTTATGCTTTTATTTTATTAATTATATCATTAAATAGATTTGGCTTATTTTGATAACTTTTCCACTGTCTCGAGTTGAAAGATTGGTTGTTATTTTGGGCCTTTCAAATTTAAACCTATTAATAGTCCTTATGCTTATTACCAGCCCATAGTTTTTCCATGTACTATTCTCATTTTGTTGATCTTTAGATAATCTCAGAGTATAGTTTTGATTTAATTTAAATTTCTTTAAAGAAATTTCTTGAAAGAAATTATGGCATTTCATTTGTTTGGTTTTTGTTTTTAAACTTTTCAAGAAGTTTCAGTTTGATCTACCATTTATGTGAATCTAGCTTGATTGCATGATAGTCCCAGAATGTAGTCCATAAGATTTCTACAAATTGAAATGTATTATTAAGCATTTTTTAATAAGTAAGTACATGACTTTTTTCTATTTCTCTCTATATATGAGAATATACATTCTCAATAAGGTACCAAGTACTAGCTTATCTAGTAAATTCATCCTATTAATTATATGACTAAACTCATTTATATTTTTTATATATTTTATCTATTTGGTCAATCAAATTCTGAGATGAGGTATTAAAAACTTCTTTAATTCTATTTTGTCAAATTTTGTTTTTATGTTTGAGGATTGAACTCTCTTCATCTTGCAATATATTGTTTATTATACATCAAAGTTTTATGACAAATATAATCTTGGTGGGTTTTTTTAGCTTTATTTTTTTATTTCAGAATACTATCGGGGTACAAACGTTAAGGTTACATACATTGTCCTTGTCTCCCCCACCTCGAGGCAGAGCTTCAAGCGCGTCCATCCCCCAGACGGTGTGCAACACACTCACTATGTATGTATATACCCATCCCCTCTTCCCCCCTCCCACCTGCCTAACACCTGGTAAATGTTATTCCTATATGTCCACTTAGGTGTTGATCCGTTAATACCAATTTGCTGGTGAGTACATGTGGTGCTTAAAGCTGTCTTTTTTTAAAACCCTTCTTCTTGAGAAGGAAATTTCAGATGACCATTTTCCAAAGACTTTCACTGTGAGGGAGATGGAAAGCTGTGGAGGGTTTTGAGTGGAGGAATGTGAAATGCGGTATACAAATGGCGTCACTGAGGTGCAGAGCTCTAAAATTGAGTCAAGACCATTCTAAGGACTACGCACGTGATCTGCAACCTTGCAAAAAATAAAACAAAACAGGAACTTGCCTTGAACTAGGCCAAACAGCTGTGACCAAAATCCTGAATTTTGCCGGCACTGCAACTCCTGAACAACAATAATCAATAAACTATGGACTTGTACCAAGCCGGCCACCTCCACCAATGGTAATTCTTTCCAAGCGACAGTGTACACTCCGAAGCGCGGCGGGAAGATGGGGGAGTCCGGCGGCGCCGTGGGCGAGGGCCAGGCCCAGAAACCCCTGAACAGGTGAGACCTGGCTCGCAGAGTGGGCCCGCACCTGTTCCAGCGTCCGGGGACCTATGGGGTATCTTGGGGGTCCTGAGGGGTTAGGGAGAGGCCTGACCATCTCAAGGGTCTTTTGCAGGGACTGTGGACTTTACAGCCCGTAGGGTACTAGAGGAACCGAGAGCTGCTGAGGCGGCGGCTGAAGGGCGCTGGGCGCCCCAGGACCTCGAGGCGTCTGCCGTGGGCCCTAGGGCCCTGAGAATCCTGGAGATCTGAAGGGAAACCAAGGGGCTCCCACCGTGATGGAACCAGGGGGAACGGGGTGTGCCAAAGGATCTGGGCGGCAGAGAGGGCCTGAGCAGGGGCCATGGGCAGTCTGAGGTGTTGAGGGTGTCTTGGGGGCTCTGAAGAGGAGGCTAAGGCCCAAGCCTTCCTGGCCCGGGTTGACTGAAGGACCCTGGCTCAGTGTGGTCCTGGCTGCCTGCTGAGTGGACCTGGGACGGGTGAAGACTGTGGGTGGAGGGCTCAAGTGA
>CAUYPO010030185.1:0-10094 GCA_963574435.1 Cheirogaleus major | reverse complement strand
GGCTGTGCTGTTAGGCAGGCTTTCTACGTGGTGGCAAAGATGACTTTCTGTAGCATTAAGCTTCATGGCCCTTAACTGTCATGCTTGAAAAAAGACATAGTGCTTACTCCAACTATTTCAAGCAAAATAATAATTGCTAAGGATTACTGAGCACTTACCACATCAGTCACTGTTTTAATGCACAGGTATGAACTTATCTAGGCTTCACAACAACTCCAGAAAGTAGGTATCACTACATTTCTATTCTACAGACAAGAAAAGTAAGGCTCAGAGAGATTAAATAGCTTGCCGACTTTCTGTACGTGTGACCTTGGGCAAATTATTTAACCTCTCTGTGCCTCAGTTTCCTCATATGTAAAAATGCCAATAGCAACTATCTCCTGGGCAGTTGTGAAGATTGGATAAGTATGTGCAAGAACTGATGAAGAGCATCCAACACAGAATCACTGCATACAATGAGAAGACAATAATTCTTGGTACCATTTTCACTTGCCATTCTCTCATTCCCTGCCTCTTTCCCTTTAATGGTCAAAAAAGTTTCAACTTTATAAACTCCAAGGTCTCTTGTAGCATTAGATAAGATGGAAAGTGTCACAATGGAGCACAGCTGTAGGTACAGGGAAGGAGGCCCAAAGCGGCAGAGCCAGAGCAAAGCTGGAACTAAGATGTAGTGTCCACGTTGGGAAAATGGAGTTGAGGATAAGAACAAGGTCAAGACTGTCTATCTAGCCTAGATGGGACAGACAGGAAAACCTTTAACTGAAAGCCTCTTATATGGCTCCTGCTGGGGCAGGAGCCAGCTTCAGAGTGTGCCGGCAGGACAGCTGCAGGTGGTAGCCCCTTCTCCCCATGAGGGAGATGGTAATGAGTCGACTTGGCTGGAAGAGAGCGTATGGAACCCAAGCGAAGGTCACATCTTGACAGGAAGCCTTTCATTGATGGTGATTACACGAAGAGATGGTGCTAAATAGTATTCATAAATTATTAGGCAAGTTTCACAACAAAGATAGGATCTTATAGAAAATTTAACACATGCCCTGGCAAAAAATACTTCTTAACTCAATTGTGAAATCTCCCATCAAACTGACACATTACTGAGGCTGGTTTCTATTAGAAGTGGAACAGCTATTCTGGAATTCCTGACCAAGTGATGGATGCCTGGACTCAAAACCATTCAAAGGCTCCATATTTCTCAAATACTGTTCTTTGAAATTAGCCAATGTTTCTAACCTCTTTTAACATGCGGTTCCCAATCTATTAAACAGAGACACCAAGTGAAAGCTTGCAATCTCTTTATCATGAATATTTTGCCTTGATGCCTGTGCAGGAGCTATGCCACCTGAGTTACTGAGGTTGGGCAAGGGAAAGACTGAAGTGATACCCTCAATGCCAAAGTGTCTAGCAAAGTCCTGATCCCTCAGTGCTTGTTGGCAGGTGCCAAGCATCACAAGACTCCAAGAGCACAGAAGGAGAAGGCAGAAGGACACCTCCAATGGCAAGCATCTCTGAATCAGGGAAGTTTTTAAATGTCAATTTGACTCTTCTTCTCATGAAAGCTGGTTGCTATGATGATGGAAAAGGACTAAACATGGGATAGAATGATAAAATACTGTGGGAATTATTTTATTATAACATATATAAGCTTTGTTCACAATGGGCACTTTTGACTTGGGTAGATATTAATAGATTTACTACTTTGGTATTCAGCTTAATGTCAAAATATCTGTAAAATACCCTCAGATGCTCTCAAACACAGCTGCCATCTTGTTTTCTTTATATGGGCCCAGAATCCTGACTGGCTACAGCCACATAAAAGAAGATCCTGGCATTGGTAACATAAAGAAACAATGTGGGCTTAAATGCAACTGTTTACTTTTAGTTCAATTTGCATGAAGCAATCATTATTTATGACATTAATCAGTCTGAAATTATAAGGTGATAAATATGCTTCTTCCAATATGCCTTTTCTCTGGTAGTATTTGGGGCTATCCCTTCCTCTTTGCAGTGCCTTGAGCATACATTTCCACAGCATTTATGCTGTGCCATGTCCTTCTGGTTACCTTGCCCATGCCCACGACAGACCGTGAGTCCCTTGAGGACATCTTCGTATGCCACTGCCTAGCACATTGCTTAACATGTAGTGACCATACAGGAAATATTTACTGAACAAATGCTTGCCAAAAAATTAAGGAAATTTAAAAGATATTTTTTAAATGAATAAACTTCCTGTTCCAGTATGATTGAATAAGCTCCAACTGGCTGATCTGCCTACAGAAAACAACTATAAACTCTGGATATGTATACATGTGTGTACACACACACACACACACACACACTTACCTAGAGAGTAATCAGACATTGGTGAGCAAACAAAGACAAGCAGAGCAGATTTTGGAGGGGGTTTGAGCCTTGGAAGAAGAAAATTAGTTTTCCCATTTTCATGGCTTTCTAGTCTTAGGAGTTGCCCCAATCTGCACCATGCAGGGTGGCTAAACTTCAATAGAAAACGCTTAGTCTTTTTTTTTTTTTTGAGACAGAGTTTCGCTCTGTTGCCCCAAGCTAGAGTGCCCTAGTGTCAGCCTAGCTCACAGCAACCTCCAGCTCCTGGGCTCAAGTGATCCTACTGCCTCAGCCTCCTGAGTAGCTGGGACTACAGGCACATGCCACCCCATCTGGCTAATTTTTCTATCATTAGTAGATATGGGGACTCACTCTTGCTTAGGCTGGTCTTGAACTCCTGACCTCAGGTGATCCTCCTGCCTCAGCCTCCCAGAGTGCTAAGATTACAGGCATGAGCCACTGCACCCAGCCAGAAAACCTTTAGTCTTTATGGTCTGTAATAACAGGAGAACAGTTTCAGGCAAACAGAACTGCTGGAAAGTGAAAGAAATTCTGAAAAGGAAAGAGGCAGAGAGGGGTACCTCAAATTTTGTGCATATATAAATTCTGCTGAAGTCTCTGGCTGATCCCTGAACCATGTGTTCATCAGCCAAAATTCAAGCAACCTACTTAGGGAGAAAAGAATTGAACTGAAACTTAAGTCATTGACTGCCACACTAGAGAAATTTTTTTTTCCTTGGGGCCATGGTGTTTTATTATGAAAACAGAAAAAACTTCAAAAATAAAAGAATTCTTTCTAATTTAATGAAAAATTGTTATTTTTTAATTGTTTTCTGTGTGTGAGTTATATGCAGCTTGAAAAGTAGTTCTTGCAGCTCCCAAAGTGAAGAGACGTGTGAGTTACATATGCTTCATGAGGCTCCGGGCTCAAAACTAGCGTGAGTTAAATCCAACTCACATGGCAGTTAATGTATTAAGCTGGTGATTAAGAAGTCAAATTTACAGTTTAAGTCCACCCAAGCTAATTGTCTGTTACAACAAACAAACAAACAAACAAAAAGTTTAACAACTTTGGAAGTTATATATCAGCATTAAGAGTCTCCACAACATACCTTTCACAACATCCAGGATACAATTAAAAAATAATTAAAATATGAACAAACAGAAATATATGACCCATTCTCAAGAGAAAAGATGATCAACTGAGATCAACCCAGAGTGATCCAGATGTTGGAATTAGCAAACAAGAAATTTAAAGCAGTTATTTTAACTATGCTATGACATAATAGAAAAATATACTTGCAATGAATAAACAAATGAGAAGTTTTAGTAGAAAAATAGAAACAATAAAGAGCAAAATAAAAATTGTAGAAATGAAATTATAACATCCAAAATAGCAATTCACTACATAGGCCTATCAGCAGACAGGAGATAACCAAGAAAAAAGTTAGTGAATTTGAGGATGTATAAATGAAATCATCTACTCAGAAGAAGAGAGAGAAACTAGATTTTAAAAAAATGAACAGAGTCACAAGGACTTGTGGAACAATATCAAAAGATCTAACATATGTGTTATTAGAGACCCAGAAGAAAAAGTGAAAGAGAATGGGGCAGAAAACATATTTGAAGAAATAATGACCAAAAACTTCCCATATTTTATGAAAGAAATAAATTTACAGTTTTAAGGAAATCAGTGAAACCCCAAACAGGATAAATATGAGGAACACCACATAAGCACATCACAGTAAAATTGCTAAAATTTAAACATAAAGAGAAAATTCTGAAAGCAGGCAAGATGATGACATATTACACAGAGGAAAACAATTATTCAAATTACTGATAACTTCCCATTGGAAACTATGGAGGCCAGAAGATAGTAGAACATCTTTAAAGTGCCTAAAGATAAAGTGTCATCCCAGGATTCAATATCCAGCAAAAAGGTTTTTCAAGGAAGAAGGCAAAATAAAGATGATTCAAGATACCCGGTAAAAGAAAATCATGAGAACTTGTCATCAACAGACCTGCACTGGAAAAAATGTTGAAGGAAATTCTTCAGGTTGAAGGAAAATGATCCTAGTTGGAAACTCAGATACTCAGGAATGAACAAAGAGCACCAGAAATGACAAATATCTGGATATAAAAGACTAAATAAAAGATTATTTTCCTCTAACTAAAAAAATGCATCTTTAAAGCAAAAATTGTAACATTGTCTTGGAAGGTTTATATGTAAGACAAATGACAACTAAAGCAAAAAGAATGGTGGCATAAAAAGACTTACATTATTATAAGTTTTCTGTACTTGACATGAAATGGTTGATATTAATTCTAAGTAGACTGTTTAAGGATATACACTATAATTTGTTAGATCAACCAAAGCAATATTGAAAAGCAATACAAAAAGGTATAGCCAAAAATACAATAGATAAATTAAAATAAAATTCTGAAATATATTCAATTAATCCACAGGAAAACAGAGAAGAAAGAGTAGAGGAAAAAAGCAGAGGAGATAAATAAAAAAAAAAAGATAATGTGGTAGACCTAAATCCAACCATATCAATAATTATATTTAATGTTAATGGACTACATAATTCAATTAAAAGGCAAAGACTGTCAGAATGTATTTTTAAAAACAAGAACCCACTACATGCTTTCTATAAGAGATGCAATTTAAAAATAAGACACGGGTTGAAAGTAAGTAGATGAAAAAAATACACAATGTAACAGTAAGAATTGGAAGACTGGTGTGGCTATACCAGTATCAGATTATACAACTTCAATACAAAGAATATTATCAGAGATAAATCATTTTGTAAGGCTAGCATAACCCTAATGCCAAAACCTGACATAGACATTATCTCCCCCTCCTAAAAAATGTAAACTGATAAACTACAGATAATCAAAGAAATACATTTGGACAGCCTCATCTGTTTTCATAATATAAAAGCACCAATTTATCAGAAAGCCATTGCAATCATAATTGTATATGTGCCTAATAAGAGCTTTGAAATATATAAAGCAAAAATTTATAGAATTAAAAGGAATAATAGGCATTCTATAATCATTACTGAAGATTTTAACACCCCTTTTAGCAATTGGTAGAACTGGACAAGAACATCAGCAAAGACATAGGTGAAATGAACAATACTATTGACCACATTGACATAAATTAATATTTATAGAATACTACATATACTACATCGTATGCATTCTTTCAAATGCACAGAATATGTTGGCCAAGACAGACCATTTGCCAGACCTGAAACGAATATCAATAAATTTAAAATCATACAAAGTATGTTTTCTAACTACATATAATTACATTAGATATCAATAACAAATTAGGAAAATACCAAATATTTAGAAATTAAATAACATTCTAAAATAATCTGTGAGCCAAAGAAGAAATTGCAAGCAAAACCTTAAAAAAATTTCTGAACGAAATGATAATAAAAGTACAACATATCAAAATCTGTAGGATGCTGCTGAATCTGTGCTGAGAGGAAAATTCCTAGCTTTCATTGTTAATATTAGAAAAGGAAAAAGGTCTAAAATCAATTACCTAAGTTTCCACCTTAAGCAGCTATTAAAAAAGTATAGTAAATGCCAAGTACATAGAAGGAGCATAAGAACTGGAATCAATGAAATAGAAAATCAGACAAATAATGGAGAAAATTTTAATAAGTCAAAAGCTGGTCCTTTGAAAGCAATAAAATCATTAAACCGCTAGCTAAACAAATAGAGAAAAATAAAAAGAGAAAATACATACTACCAATATCAGGAATTAGAGAAGAGTTACTACTACAGATCCTATAGAAATTTAAAGAACAAAAAGGATATATTATGAACAATTTTATTATCAACAAATTAAAAAACTTAGATTAAGTGGACAAATTCCTTGAAAAATACTATTTATAAAATAGGCACAACATGAAGCAAAAAATCTGAATTACCTTATGCATATATTAAATAAGTTAAATTAATAAAGAAAACTTTAAACCAAGAAAATTCCTGGCCACAAGATTTCACTGGTGAATTCTGTCAGACATTTAACAAGAAGTAACATTAATGATATACAAATTTTTTGAGAAAACAAAAGGAGGGAACACTTCCCAACTCATTTTGTAAGGCCAGCATAACCCTAATGCCAAAACCTGACATAGACATTATTTCCCCCTTCCAAAAAATGTAAACTGATAATCTATAGATAATCAAAGAAATGCATTTGGACATCCCCATCTGTTTTTGTTGTGTGGATAGTTCTTCAAGCAAATTTTACAAACACATATAAAGTATTTCTTATTAATTTATCAGAAAAGAGGAAGTACTAATTTTAAAATGTATAGTGTCCACCAAGGAGAACTGGTACATTCTTAAGGAAATTAACTCCAAAATGTGACAGAATTGGCCTCCTATATCATCAATTTCACAGTTTGTCCAGTCATATCAATCAGTGGTTTTAAAAAAGAAATGGATTGCACAAAGTTGTGTATCTGGGAAGAAAGGGCATTACTCTGAAATCTATTTTGGAACACCTTGCTCATCAGAATGTGGGCTGGGCAGAGGGCATAAATGGCTGATGTGAAGAAATCTGAGCGGAGGCTCCTCTGACCCAACCACACACATCACCATGCAACTACACCGTGCACCGTGCAGCTCACAGCTCCGCTGCTAATGTTTGATTCTACGTATTCATAGAGCTCTCTTCCCTTTGTCCAGCAGCAAGGACAAACTACCCTCATGAATGGTGAAAAAGAGTATCCTGAATATATATGCTAACCTGAATTCTCCTGGTTATCATGCAAATTTGACATGATTGAAAAGACCAGGAGCTTAGAGTCCATTTATATTTGACTGTATAAAATCTAAGTACAGTAGTTAATCTGCGTAGATTATGTACTTTCATTATGAAACCTGAGACCTCTGCTTAACCTCAGAATGTATCTGTACATTCATCACTTTTTCTTTCTTCTCATCAGCTCACAAAAACCACATTGCCTCACCTTGGAGTCTGTTCATAGTAAGAGCTGGTCACATGGCCCTGCTGAACTGCAGGGGACTGGGAATTGTGGGAAACAGATGTAATATTTGGTGAACACACCTCTCTCTCCCTCTCTCTTTCTCTATCTCTCATTCTGCCCCAGAGATTTTGTTTCCCATGTTCGGGGATCTCCAAAATTGAACTTCAGCTGTATGCCACTGAAATTTACTTTTTGCCAGAAGAGTTTGCAGTTTATGTGATACATTCACTGTTTCATAAAATGTGGATATATGAAATGATTTTCAGGAATAATAATTCCACAGTGATGATAATCAACTCAATTCAAAACATGGTAACAGTAAGTTTGCCTAATTAAAAGTCATTAAATAACTTTATGCTTATTTACATTTTTCAATTCTATAATAAGCATATGTTACTTCTACAATTCAGGGGAAAATTTCAAAGAAACAACTATCAAGTAAAAGGCACACAACAAGAAGGAGAAATAGAAGAGAACTCTGGGGCCAGAGTGTTTGGAAAGAGTGACCTCTTTTAGGCCAGGCTTCTGCCATTTGGCACTTGGCCCTTGAAGTCTCTCTTCACCTTATGAGTTAAGCCCTACATAACACTCAGACATGAGATCGGAGAGCTAAAGAGCACTGTGGGCTAGAAAGCTAAAGAGTTACATTCACTGATTTCTGAAAATAACAAGCACATCTTTTTTTTTTTTTTTTTTATCACAAACATTTGGTTTAAGAGAAATAGCAGAACCTGACTCCTATCATTAAGTCCTCCCCTGAGACCTATCCACAATTCTTGCTCTCCCCATATAAACAGTTATTTCTCCATGGCATCTTAAAGCACTCTACATTGTATGGATCCACACAGGTCATTTTTCTATTTTTGGTAGAGATGGGATCTTGCTATGTTGCCCAGGCTAGTCTGGAACTCCTGGCCTCAAACGATCCTCTGGCCTCAGCCTCCCCAAATGCTTGGATTTCAGCCATAAGCCACTGCACCTGGCTAACCATGATCCTTGTAACCAAAGGCTCCTTTTTATAACGAGGACATGCGCTGCTGGGAAACATTTGATGAACATGAAACAGAATAAAGCTTTCTGGCCCCTGGGACTAAGCCTCAAGACATCGGACTCATTGGGATGTGCTCATGCAATGAGTAAAAAGACTGGCCTCATGGCTATGATCTAATTGGTCAATTTGGAAATACCAGTGTTGTCTTGCGCCAGCATGCATACTAACCTACATGCTGGTCGAGAAAGAAACAGTAAAGCACTCCAGCAGGAACAGGGAAACAATAAACATTGACTTAAGGAAAGTTGGGACAAAAGAGTCTATATGTAAAGAACATAAGAACTTTACAAGTAAAAGATCAAGCGCTAGCATGTTGTGTGTTTGTGCATGTGTGTGTGTGTATTATGTGCCTGTTTATTTCCAGCCTCTGACTTTCCGAACCTTTCCCACTAGAGGGGTAAATGAGGGATGTGGAAAGGTCCATTTTCTAGTCCTGGTTCTGCCCTTAACTACCTGTGTGACCTAAGCCAGTCATTTTACATTTATAGGCCTCAGTTGTAATTTAGTGCATTATAACAGAAAATTTCTAAGTCTCCTTCCAGTTCTCAAACTCTGTGGCTTGAAGCACAATTTCATCTGATCATTTTATTAATATATGTGACTTTAGATTTTCATTGTAGCTACTTTTATGACATTGTAAGTCAAACTGATGATTGATTTGACCAGAGTCCTTTGTCAGGAAATTAGCTCCCTATTGTATCATTATTTTTGAGGGAAAATATGAGCTGTTCTTTTAAATACTATAATGGATATACCGTATATTATAATTTGTAGCCCGTTAGTTATTAATAACAAACATCTGCGGTTGAGCTGCCTATGCTGTACGGGTGGTTTCTGGGAAAGGCAGAAGCCTCTTTATGTATTAACCAAAATTAACCCAGAGATCACCTGGACAATGCTCCAAGCACACCACCAGGTGAGTGATACAGGAACGCTTTTAGTTCATTCTCTTCCCTCCAGATGGAGTTGGCACCACTGATACCGCTGGTATTGGAGAGCTCGCACACTAGTGTTGTCTCTGCTCTTCATGGTTTGACAAAAGATGAAGTGACTCATGAAGACTCAGGCAACCCCAGTACCTCGAAGTCCCATGTGCTGAGGTGAAAATGGAAGATGTGGTGACTGGAAACAAGAAGTTTTTCACACAATCCCATCAAAGGCTACCACAAAGCCACCTGAATCCTTTTGTAACTGTCTGAGTCACTCAGCAAATCCACCACAAATTATTTTAATTCTAGACCAGCTTCCCCAAACTACCCAGCTACCTACACCACTTCCCTTTTATCAGTGAAAGGAATACACAGTCTAGAAACATTTAGGGAGAAAGACATATTACTTCAACAAATATTTCTGAATGCCTCCAATATGCCGGCACTGTTTTGGACACGGGGGATACAGCTATGAACGACACGAACGTCTTTCATGGAGTTTACATTCTAGTGGCTAGAGACTGACAAAAATAAAACAGGCTTTTTAGATTTTTCTTCATATTTTTTTTTTTTTTTTGAGACAGAGTCTCACTCTGTTGCCCAGGCCAGAGTGCCGTGGCGTCAGCCTAGCTCACAGCAACCTCAAACTCCTGGGCTCAAGTGATCCTTCTGCCTCAGCCTCCCAAGTAGCTGGGACTACAGGCATATGCCACCATGCCCGGCTAATTTTTTCTATATACTTTTAGTTGGCCAATT